>CEMJ01393792.1:0-14062 GCA_900068955.1 Clitocybe nebularis | reverse complement strand
CAAGGGTTGAATAAGTGGAGCATGAGTCAAAGAGTGTTCAAAGAGTGGAAGTCCGCAGAAGCGAAAGCAAAAGAGTGTGTTTTGTGAAGATCAGCCAGGCATTGGATCGGGAGATAGATAGAATGGTATACAAAATTACAAATTGTACTCCCCGAAGATCGTCCAGTAAGAATCATGATGTACAAGTCCACGAAAGTGAAAATAAAAAGAATGCTAGATGGAGGCTTGGAGGTATTATGCGATGTGAGCGAGAGAACGACGCCGTGGATAAAGGTCGGGGAGGTCAGAAGACCGAGGTGGAGTAGAGATCCGAACACTTGCGTGCTGGCGATGATGGCGAGAATATGTTCCTACTTGAGATATATCTGCAGATGATTTGCTTGAATATATGGAAGAGTGTCTCCCGTGTGTGAGGGGCTCTGAATCAGAGGGCGTAATCGGGAAAGAGTCAGAGCTCGCGGAATTTGGTAGTAATGTTGGGAGGATAGGAACTGTGAATGGCATGCCAGGGGATACAGAATGGGAGTCTTGGCGTGATTCACGTGGAAATGTGGGCGACGTTGGAGATGTGCCAGGTGTTTTTCGGCGGACATAGGTAGATATAGGGGTGTTGGCAGCAAGGTCGCATGCCGAGCCATACACGTTAATAGATAATTTATTCATGGACCGTCTGGACAAACGAGGGGATGATGGGGAACGCGGGGAAGCAGAATAAGGCTAATGGGACATTTAAGAATGACTTCAAAGGAAAGAAGCTGATAAGCACTGACGCGCAATGGAGACCCATCAAGTTCAGAAGATGTTGAAGAAACAGACGAAAGGCTTCCACGTCTTGTAGCAGACTGAAACCACAGGTGAATAGGTGATTCGATTGATAAAGAAAGTCACATACGAGGATGGGCGAATATGGAGAATACCGGGCGATGCGCTGACGAGTGGCATTCGCATCCCGTAGAGACTGGCTGGACTTGGATCTACCATGCAGAGGTGCAGTGGCACTTGCTAGGCGAGGAGAAGAAGAGGGAGAGGAATTGGTGGACGGGGACGCTTGATCCGGTGTCTTAGTGGTTTGGTCCAGGCCAAGGGATTCCATGAGTTCTACGAAGGAAGGAAGGGTAGTCATAGTCGATGGAAAGAGAAAAAGAAAATAAATCGACGTATAAGTAGTCCTGAAGGAGGCAACGAGCAACCTTGAAGGCACCAGACAAGTCGGAGCCCGCCTATAAAGAAAATCGTTGAAACGCCTTAGAAACAGCCCACGGTCATGTTGTCAAGATATGTTACAATTATCACTGAGTTGAACAAACCACGGCTGGTCGTAAAGACCAAAACAGAAGGTATCAATAATGGTCGGCAAGGAGATGTCCGTTGCTGATCCAGGCAACTTCACGTATGGAGCCATGATGCCATCGCTACACTCGGTGTATGAGTTGAATGACCCGTCAGTAATTCTACCTCAGTTGTTGGGTCAACTACGAAGGAGGTGCTGTCTGCCGCCCAATGTTCGGTAGAGTTCTATCTCAGTTGGGACAGTACAAGGAGGCGTCGAAACAAAAACGTCAACAGGCTCGATACCATCACAGTCAGAGGAGTCTTTGCACCTGTCATTAATACCATACCAGCAAGATCCTCCATGTCAAGTCGGGTATTTCTTCGAATATTAGACAAGTTCTGAGGCTGTGCCCACTCCATCAGCTGCAATCGAGGGCTCTGGAGCCAGGACAGGTGGTCTATGTGTTGTTGGCGTTTAAATCTTTATGTTGTTTGTGAACTCAGATTGTCAGACTGTAACGGGTATGTATCAAAGAAATGTCAGATGTATGGGCAAGGGCGTCGCGTCGGAAGTCTGAAGTTTGGACTGAAAGATTGGGCGATAGTCCTGATGGGCCTCGCGCCAAATAGAGCCATACACACTTTTCATTTCTACGTCTGTCATGAATCAGCAAGGAGGGACGAACGCAAACCCTGGTACTCAGACCGGAGGTGGAGGTGGTTACGTGACGAATTCCAGAGATATGGAGTATATATGTGCGGGTATGTGCTACTGATGTTCATGACACCCACTGCACGTTCATATATTCCCGGAAGATTGTGGTGCGAAAAATGAAATCAAGGCGCGGGAGCCAATCCGTTGTCGAGAGTGCGGACACCGTATAATGTATAAGAAAAGGACAAAACGGAGTATGTTTTGCTGATTTTTATCAGTTGATAGCTATTAACTATGCCTAGTGGTCCAATTTGAAGCGCGATGAACCATACTACGACATTTTGATGTCCTCGAAAAGCGTGATGTCACAGAAGTGTGACGGTGCTTGTCACATATCTTGTTATCGAGCTGTTACACACCTGCCTACTCTGTGGTGGCCACAAAATCAGATATATTTTATTAACAGGTTGTAGACGAAAACCAACGTATAGGGTTGCAAGAGGAAGCGCGGGGTTATTTGGAAATTTCATAATAAAGGTTTCCGGTGTTTTCTATGTAGTTGAGAATCGATTAAATTAAACGCGTGTGTAATGGTGTGTTTGGATCGGGGGATTTCCGGGTAATCGTGCCTTTCTTTCCTTCGTAATTCCTCTCACACAAGCAATCATTTCTCCTAAATGCGAGGGAAGGAGCCGAGAGAACGAAGTGTCTCCGGCGATTTTGAAGTTAGTACAACTCTGGTCTTTGCCTTATGGTCCTTTGATCAATCATCTCCCGCAGGACTCTGATTTTGAATCTCACAATGGTGATGGCTCAAACCCTCCAGGCAAGCCCGGTCGCAAGAAGAACCCCAAGTATGTGATTTGCCCGTCCTCGTTTGTCTCATCTTCACTGCCTATTCTAGCTCTCAGGCTGCACGGAGAGACCAGAATCGTATAGCGCAGCGTGAATTTCGCTTGAGGAAACAGCAACGAGTCCGTTATATTTCACTTCTCAGAGTCAAATACAGCTATTGAAACATGCTTTCTGGGGTAGATTCGTGACCTTGAGGCCCGCGTTGAGATACTATCCGGCGGAAAGGATGAAGCTCTTGGCGAAATGCGAAATATGTTGAAAGGTGCGGCAACTCGTAGACTCAATGCTTACTGCTCATATCCTGCAGATTTGATGACAGAAAATCAAACGCTGCGAAATTTGCTACGTAGCCTTGGTTCCTTTATTGGTGATGGGGCTGGGGGACTTCTGCCGAAACTTGGGTGGAGTATGGCTGATTTCAATAACTTCATAAACCGGTCAGAAACGGATACAGCTTGGGAGGGATACCAACGGAGGAAAAAGCAGACGCCAGAATCTAGTTCATCAGGAGTCCCAGGACAGAAACGGTCTGCTGAAGAGGAAGCAGCGGGTACACGCCCGAAGAAGGCTAGAAATGGTGATAGCGAAGGGGAAAGGGGTCAAAATGGCTTCCCTCTTCTTGTCTCTATGAACTCTCCTTCTCTTGGAATGTACCCCGAAGGCCCACAGTCACAAGAAGGAGCTGACATGTTCTCTGATATTCTTCGCTCTTCCAGCAACTCAGCTATGTTTATGCAACAACCCTCTACCATTTCGAATCCACCTCCATATGGGCCGAACCCTAGTGGCCACCAACCATCCTATTTTCCCGCAGTCAATATAAATATGGAATCCCCACTATCTCTTTCTTATAACTCGTCAAATCCGCCTCCACAGAGTATTCAGCAAGAACCAACAAACGATCCATCCTCCGAGGTCATCGACGATGACGACGATCCCACAAAAGCTGAGGCATATAAACTCATACAGTAAGCAGTATTACAAACTTTCCCCTATTGTTCCTCATTGGTTCACGTCAACCAGCTATCACCTAGACAATTTCAAACGAAATAACCAGTATTGCCTTCCGTCGTCTTTACGACCGACACTTGTTCAAAGGTAGTCTCTTATGTCGACCAAATCAAAACATTTCACTGATGGTCAGTTTCATAGAACAATACCTCATGGTGAGTCATTCCTCTCAGTGAAATAAACCGGTTTAATCGGTCTATAGAGAGCGTCATCGACGGTATCCTCCACCAGGAACTGCGTGATCGGATGATACTTTTCCGGCGTAAGTTGATATTATCACTTCACCATCCTTCATGGATCTTATATACGATTCAATCCTTTAGGGCGTTATGATTTAGTAGAATGCTTGGTTGCTTATCGGCGTTCGGTTGTCATACACGGCGATGATGTGCTTGCCCACAGTAACTGGGAAATTGGAGAAAAATTCTTGCGACAATATGGGTATGTTCAACCCGTCTACGCCTGCACAAATTACAAATGGAGGCTGAGTCACCCTTGAAGGTTTCTGATAGACAAAGCTACTTTAAGCATTGCAAATCGTTGGAGGACAGAGAGAGGGGAGCCAGAGCTGCGGTTGAGCGACATTGGTAGCTCGGAACACACACCGCCTGCACCAGCATAGGCAGGTCTACTTATTGTATTTTGTTGGTGTATCCATTTTCCCTAGTCTGTATACGCCACTGTATCTAGCTTTACGATGTAATCGTGCGGGTGTGAGCGGTAGCGACATAATGTTATGATAAAATTTACTCACCAGAACTACCACGACGCTTTATGAACACCATTCAGCTCGCCCTTCAGTGCCTTGAGTCTGAATTGGAACTGTGTACAACATCAATACTATCTTCATGCACTCGAATTCCCTACACCTTACCCTACACAAAGCAAACTCGCTCATAATGCCTCGTCCACGACCCGTTTCTGCACATCGATTTTTGACAGTCGTTGGGCGCGTGTAGCGCCCAAAAGTGTTTAGTTGTAATTGAGCTTGATGGCGAACTTGAGGTGGTAGCGACTGGTTTCTGGCGACGTATAGATATGCCCTACGGGCAATCTCGTTCGCACGAACACCATGACGAGCTTTGATGTCCCGCAGGACTCTAATATTGGGCATTTTTGGAAGGAGGCAGGCGACGTTACAGCAATAAAATAATATTATGGAGGGCCTTGACAAATACAAGTACATAAACCCGGCCAAATCCGGAACTACTCAATTCCGAAAACTTCGACTACCACCACCACACTATCAGACGTTTTAGTAGATTGATTGGCCAGTGGGTATGGATAAGGCCAGTGCGTAATTTATAATGTTTTTATCTTGGGATACTAACCATGACATATATCTAGGATGTCCATGTATAAAGCTCTACGTTTGACACAGCGCCGCTCACTCGTCACGTCCCTCTTCGGTTTCACTTTCTTTGCAACGGTTTTAACCGTATCAGCATCCAATATTCTTCCATGTCCTGCCCGACCAAACAAAAACCGATTTGCTGATAGCGAGACCGACGGAGACTCGAAAGTTGTAGGAGGTCACATTACAGTAGCAAAGCGACCCAGACGGTGGATCGAGGAAAAACACCCAAGTTTAGAATGACTGATACGTTTTAATAACCCAAGATCAATATTTATTCTACAATTTATTGCCCTGGTGAGCAGTCGGAATGGTGGTATACTTTAAATGAGGTGTTCGCACAAATACATTGGCTATGCATACATTAACTATCTGATGCGTCTCTACTGTCAGAATTGTTCCGATTGCGATACTCTTGCTCCTCACGAGTTCCACTAATAGAAGTTGGGTCGGCGGAAAATTCGAAGTTGTATGAGACTCACAGTAACGTGTTTTCCTGAATGGGCAAGCAGGCCAAGAATCCACACACATTAATGGCAGTCTGGCAAATAAACACGACGCGCAAAGCATCGGCATAAGAGTCCACAGCGGCCCGCTGCAGGTGTGGATCTAGTGTGGGTATAATTTTTGTGGTTCGCCTGTAGGCGACCCGGAGGTTAGTTGAGTTCGCATTGAACGAAAAACCGACAATACCGGATCGTCTCGATGATCTGCATGGAGTAAACAAACGGTCAAGAGATGGACATGTGTGATAAAATGTATAACACCTGCCTCCGATGAATCAGGACCAAGTATCCGCTCCCGCAATTTCTGGAGCAACACAGCCTGGAATATTGCACCACTAAGGCTCACACCAAGCACCTGTCCAGTTGTTCTAAAAAGATATGTGACTTGAACGCTTGGTTAATCACAATAAGGAGAATGATTTTAATATGGTGCTTACTGCCTGTGGCGACGGCCATGTCTTCCTTGTAGACGTTAGCTATCATGGCCTAGATAAACCCTAGTTAGATCAAGCTGAGGGGAAACGTCGGTACATTGACAAACAATTAAGGTGCTTGTGATGAAACTAGCCATTCCGAAACCTTGGGGAATTAAGTCTATCCAGAGGTGAAAGGCAGACGATTTTTCATTCCAAAAGGTAACAAGTAGACTGGCGATGATTGTCAAGAGAGATGACACCAGGGTGAGCGTATAAAGCTTTCCCGTTCTTCGCATGATCCTGTAAGACTTTTGTGGGTTCTTATATACATCTGACAAGTATGAAAACCTACCAGCCAGCAAGGACGCTTCCTGTGGATATAGCAATCTGAAAAAAAGTTATATCTTTTTATAGACGATGATTTATATGCCTTACTGAGTGCGGTAACAAATGCATGCCTTTCGGGAAAAAACGAATGAATGTTGCTAAACGAGTACATTGCATATATGACAAACGCACCTGATCTTGCAGATGATTCAAGACGTACTGCGGAAAAGTACTACATACGCTACGTCAACATCTATGGCAGCCAGGACGAACCAGACTCACCAATGGAACGTTATATAGCTGGGGAGGAATGTTAAGCATTGATTTGTAAAATCATGTCAGAGGTAACGGGGCTTACCATTGAAAATGCTGACATACTCGTCAAGAGGTTGGATATGGAGACTGCAAGGGGTGTCCTCTGCGTCATTAAACGTAGAGGCATGACCGGGTATGGGGCCCAATATTTCTCAACCATGACGAACAGGATGCCAAATATAATACTTGCGACAAGAAGGCCAGAAATAAGAGGATGTGACCAGGGAAGCTCTTCCGCAGTTTTGAGGCTGAACCCGAGAAGAAGACAACCAACCGTGCCGACAAGTGTCAGAGAGCCAAGAATATCGATACGCCGTAGCTTATCTGAGATGCTTTGGTTCTGGATTTCAAAGGGTAGTTGGATGTTCACTTTAACAGCGACAACGACGAAACTAAACAGAAGAAGAGGCGTCTGTGTGGACATTAGTGAAACCGTACAATGTTCTAACATGGTGTAAATCACTGACCTGCATAAAAAATGCGGATCGCCTAAAATATATAAGAGAACTTCCTTTTGGAATGTGAACATGGCGTCGGGACGCACCACCCAAACGCGTCGTTCACCCACCCCCCCAACGGGCCACCAAGGCCAGCCCCTAGGCCAAACAGTCTGTTTTATTTTTAGGACGCATGAAAACACCCCCCCATATTTTCACACATACATATTGGCCATCCCTTGATACAGACCGCGTTGCTTCCTGTGAATAGCAAACAATTAGAAGTCGGTACGTGGAGAACAGAAGCTTATACCCTGACTGACAGGGGAATCAAATCAGAAACGGCAATACTGGCGACTGGGGGCAGGGTCCATCAGACGGCGGGTTAGAGGGAGTAATGGAGTAATACCTGTCATGACGCTGGTGTTGGGCAGAAGGGAAAACGTCAGTCAAGCGCGGGAAATTGCGTTGAAGACGGGTTACTGACCCCCCTCCTCCCATTCCGGCCACTGCGCGTGCAGCGATCAACGCGCCCATAGAAGGGGCCAACCCACAAAAAATGGTCCCAGATCCTGAAATAGAGAGTTAAGGGGCATATAACGGGAAGTGACTAGCGTCACACCAAATAACGAAAGCGCAAGTAACATTGCGCCCTTCCGGCCTAGGATGTCAGCCAAACGACCTTCAACAAAGTGAGCATTGATAGGTTGGGCAAGTCACGGGACCGATATTTAACGAACCATACAGAGGTGTAAAGCAGCATACAGACAAAAGGTATGATGTGCCGATATAAGATGCCTGATTGGACGCATTGAACTGACTGCCTATGGGAGTTAAGAGCGTAGCAACAACCGTTCCTGTCTTGGTTGTTCAATGATGCTTTTGGAGCCACATGACGTTTCACACGCACCATCGAACGCGCCCAGTAATACACTTGACCACAATCCTGCCAGTATCCAATTTATGTCGGCTCTGGAAAATATATTCAGTGGTGGCGTGTCGTCCGCGGGCGGGGGAGCTTCATCGACGTCATCGGTTGAATGATACGATGGCGGGCGCTCCTCAAGCAGCGACCTCGTTTCGGACGAAGGAGGCCTGCGATCTGGAGGCATGAGAAGTTATTCGAGGGGAATATTGCGGCCTAGCAGTCAGCTTTATATTCCCTGCGCGATCGTCTCGTCAAATTTCGTGTCCGCCCGTGACAAATCAGAAAAGAAAGAAAGTCGGTTCTCCAGTAAACTGAGCAGAGCCAGGAACTGAGACTATGGAATTAGATTCGTAAATCTTCCGCACATGCTCTTGACTGCTACTGGATGGTCGATGATTTTGGATTGATTTTAGGTGTCATTTTCCGCATTCATCGGTCATAACACCGGTTTTGGACCGGCCGGACTCCGAAAGATTCGGTGACAAGTGAGTGAAACGAAGGTGGTTTTTATGTTATCGGCATTCGAACGACGTGTATTCCTCAAAGAGCCTGTAGATAACCTGTCTGGACGACTGATAGTCATGGTTCACGTACTTTGGAATTTCCATGCCCGATAAGTACAGCTCACCTGCTTTCCATGGCGGTATATACGATAGCGCCATATGTGCATAATAGTTGATGCATTTTCCCATTTTTCACGGCTGCTGACCTTTATGAGCCATCAGTTTGGTTTGCAGCCCTAGTTGGCGGATCCGGACTTACTCATGGATCACCAGTTTCCACACCAGTGGGGTGAGGCCAAGGATTGAAAAATACTTCATTTGGAAATTCGTTAGCTATGTAGCGACGATGGTAACACCCATGAGCCCGGAGCGCTGTGGGCGCTATCGCTCGAATGGCCTCCACCATGTGCCATCACCCTGTTTAGTCAGGGTACGATGACCGGCGCTTTATCTTGCTTGCACCCTAGTCGGGCGTGAACTCTCCTCGGATCCTGACTTGGAAGGTTTAAAACGGGTTGTGTGGTAGCCGTCTGTACTTTCTGATATGTCTTGTCTTGATTTGTATTTTAATTATGATCAGCAGGGCATTTTTCACCCGGACTGGGCCAGTAGGTAAGCCGACTCGGACGAGACAACAAAACGGTCTCATTCACCAGTGACCAATCGATCCGACCTCGGGCGTCAGAGGGGCGCCAACCCAGTCTTAGTAGATACCTATCGCTCTGCAGGCGCGGTTTTGGCCGCCATTCGACAGTCAGGATCACCATAAAAGCCAATGGATCCGACATGATCTGAAGAACGTGAGCTGGTTTGCTTCAATAAAGATAGTTTTGGTGTTAAACTTCTAATTCTACCGGCCAGTCCTTCTACTCCGGCGCCGTCTTACCGTGAATGTTTTTATATGTGGTTTTGACAGATCTCAGAGAGAGAATTTAGGATTGGAAAGAAGATCTAGCCAAGTTGAAGCAGGGCCCATCACGATCAACTTTACCCACACGCACATGCGTGTGCCCAACCATGCGTGTTATTTATTACTTGCGCACAAGCTACCTTTTCCTCGAAACCATCATCGCGTTCTCATCCAAAAAATCTATGACGTAGGGAAACGAAGCCGTTGTATGGATGGGGGTGAGAAACGACTCGAAGTGAGGTAATTTATTCCTTGTTCCATCAGTAATTATGGTAGAATTTTCGAACAGGCCTGATCGACAGAGAGAGGCATCTGCAAGATCCAAGAGCGCCGACCACGTCACCGGCTTGTCAAGATAGAGGTAAAGAGGGTTGCAAGCCCATGAGAAAAAGGTGTCATAGGCGAGTTCAGCGGAGGCAATATTTTATTTTGATCATGTATTTTGCGGCGGTAGAAGGTATTGGAACAGAAACGAAGAATGTCTTCTTGTTTTCATATGACGGATGTTACAGCGTTCTATGAAATTCTATGATTATGGGCGGAGACAACTCACCAATGCCATAACCTTTCTCCTCTTGAGATTCGTTGACCCAGCTTATTCCTTGTGATTCCCAGCGGCTTGATGGTGACTTGAATATGGTGGGTGTATTTTTCTCCGACGCTTAATGGGCCTGTTTCATGCTGTAAATTAGGTGTGCACTTCTTTGGACCTGAGAGGCGGAGTACTCCAACAAGAGCGAGCTGGGACGAGGATGGGACGATAAAGGAGAATTGGGACGGACGGCGATGTTGTGGTGATGTTTACGCTTTTTGTGATATCCGAGTCGGCTGTCTGTATATAGCCGAGCTGTCAAAGTGAGTGTCGTTGCGAGAAGTATAGATTGTAGAGTTGTTCGACGGAGTACTGTGGACTCTACAGTAGCTGAGCTGACAAGTTGCCAGTCGCAGAGTACAAAGGGCTATACATCCAGTGCACAGCCCGAGAACAAAAGAAAGATCGAGAGAAGCACGTCGTTAATATAGAGCCAAGAAATGGCTTACCTAACAGCTTTGATTTTCCTGTGAACGGCGTATAATTATTGTGGCCCTCATCCCTGATTTCTTTTGCCAACGTTCGGGCCAGCATTGGGCTCAAGTCTGGTTTTCCAGCTGCTGAATTTCTTTCCCCCTTCTTCACCATGCCCTCTCCTTCTTTGCACCAGTCTCAGTTTGACGCCCCATCACAGCACCGCTTCACGACCCAAGATCCTCATCCTTCTCCTCGCACAGGTTCCAGTCCATGGAAATCCGTCTTTCGTTTTCCCAACGCATCGTCCAAGAAACTCGCTGTCAACGTTCCTTCCCTTGCCCTTGATACCTCTCCCTCTCCTAATGGAAACGTCCCACATATATCCGCGACACCGACCACGTCGTTGACTCCTACCTCCTTTTTATCTTCTGACCACCGTTCTTCTTACAACTCTTCCAACACACAGTCTAGCGACTCGAATGCTGGAACAATGGCACGGACACCCTTTAGTGGGGGTGCCCAGAATCGGTCATACCCACCCTATCAGCAGCATCCCAAGTCCACAGACGCGCTTTCCGTCGGCCCTTCGACCAGGACACGCCCACACACCAAGTCCGAGAAGCAACGGATGACTCTTTCACGCAACCCAAACTCTCCACGCGTGAAGCCACAAACAGCCAATCCGTCCCAGGCCTCGTTCACGACCCCAACCACTGCTTCTTTGAAACCCAGAGGTCCTGGACCTCTGTCCCCCAAATCCATGGGGGCTTCTGCTTCGCGGTTCATACGTCGCGTTGCTTCGGCCCCGAATGCCAAGGGGTTGTTTTCTCTAAACTCACGAACTACATCTACGACAAAGAATGGTATGCTGGCACCGGCTGATGTGGTGCCACCGCTACCGTCGTTGGTGTCTAGTTCATTAGAGAATGGGACGGATTCTTTGGAGACAATGTCTTCAGGGTCCTCAAGAGGACGATCATCTAGGCTTACGCCCTCTAGCACGGCTTCTCCATCAATCATGACTCGGGCCAACAGTGGATTGGGTGAAGGTCCGGGGAAGATTGCTTTTCGGAGAACGTATTCTAGCAACTCGATTAAAGTCCGGCAGGTAAGCGATCGATCCGGGAGAGGAGGGTCTAGGCCCGTCTCTTACTGCCTACGGCTCGAACTGATTATGGTTTATCGGTATCAGGTTGAAGTTGGGCCATCGAGTTTTCTCAAAGTCAAAATGCTGGGAAAAGGGGACGTTGGTAGAGTGTATCTCGTACGGGAGAAGAAGACGGACAAGCTCTTTGCGATGAAAGGTAATGCCTCGTTTTGTTCTAGAAAAGCCCACCTCCCACCGTCCTCCCCCTCTCCGCACGAAAAAAATGCTTACTTGACGTTGATCCGCACAGTGTTATCGAAAAAAGAAATGATTGAACGAAAAAAGATCAAGCGTGCTCTGACTGAACAGGAGATACTTGCCACGGCGAATCATCCATTCATCGTGACTCTGTACCACTCGTTCCAGTCCGAGGGGTACCTTTATTTCTGCATGGAATACTGCATGGGGGGTGAATTTTTCCGTGCGCTGCAGACGCGACCGGGCAAGTGTCTACCCGAGGACGGCTCGCGATTCTACGCCGCGGAGGTGGTTGCTGCCTTGGAGTACCTTCATCTCATGGGATTCATTTACCGGGATCTGAAACCAGAAAGTAGGCACCTTTTTGCATTCCGTGACTGCTCTTACCCCTCCGCTTACATGCTACAATTTTTTTTTTCACTCTCTATCTTTGTGATTAGACATCCTATTACATCAGTCGGGCCATATAATGTTATCGGATTTTGATCTCGCCAAGCAGTCAAGCGAACCCGGCGGAATGCCTGTGATGATTCATTCAGAACACAACGGCGTGAGTGGTTGGGGACCCAGGCGCCGCCTCCCTAAATTTTTTTAGCCTCTATCGCGTTTGATCGCCGGTCTCGTTTGGCTGACGGTCCTCCACAGATACCCCTCGTCGATACGATGTCATGTACGGCGAATTTCCGAACAAACTCGTTTGTAGGAACAGAAGGTAAAAAAAGAGACCCTACGCTAAGTGATCGGGCTAGTCGCTAATTAAGCACTTTTTTTTTTTTTTTTGTGGCGGTGCCTAAAAAGAGTACATTGCACCAGAAGTGATTGCAGCTCAGGGCCATACGGCTGCGGTAGATTGGTGGACGCTGGGAATTCTCATCTACGAGATGATTGTACGTGTTGGTTAGTCGTGCATGTGGAACGCTGACGTATCTATGGTCCTCGTGTTTTTGATTAGTATGCGACGACGCCATTCAAAGGACAGGAAAGGAACGAGACTTTTTCTAATATCCGCCTGTTGCCTGTGCACTTCCGTGACACGCCTAAGGTTTCCCAGTGAGTGCGCTGTCTCGCGTTTATATTTGTTTAGGCTGGGTATGTTGTGGGGTGTTGTATGAGTTGATGCGCGGAGTTGTTGGGGATAGGACCGCGTGTGGGGGTGTCTGTCTGGTTTTGGACAATGACTGATGTGTATTTGTATATTTTTACAGAGCAGGTAAAGATTGTGTCACTCGACTGTTGGACAAGAACGAGCGGAGCCGTCTGGGGAGCAAGAGCGGTGCGAGTGAAGTGAAACAACACAAGTGGTTTGCGAAAATCAACTGGGGACTGCTACGAAACACACAACCTCCGGTACGTTGTATTTCTGACCCGAAGTTTCGGTTGCAAGTACTCTTTATGCACGCGAGCGGCTTAGTGAGGTGGGCCCCTGAAGAGACGTGGGGGAAAGATTTTCTTTCTCTAAAGATATGATTTGAAGGAGAAGCGAGGATTTGTATAGAACGCTGACGTCGAGTGATTGAATAGATCATACCATCATCATCGAACGGACATGACGCGGTGAATTTCCGGAATCTGAAGGAATCTAATTCATTGCATCTGGAGGAACAGATAGTTAGCGTTGGGAGAAAGGGGTCTAATCTGGGGGGGACACCAGGGGTCACGGAGGAAGGGATACAAGCCGACGGTACGGACTTGTTTGGGGCGTTCTCGAGTGTGACACTGCATTATGACGGAGACAGCTGAGACGGGTGGCATGTGCTGAGAGAGGATGGGGGAGCGTGGGGTGGTATCAGTGATGAGAGACAATGGAGTGTGGACGAGATGATTGAATCATTCATTGGGAGGCTGGATCCAGGATCTCGGCGTGGGGAGGGGCAGAGGAGCTAGAGTTGGATTGGATTTGTTTTGATGACTGATTATTTTTTCTGCTAATGATGGATTTTTGGATGTATGAATGGAAATACGTGGAACGGATATAGCGGGGGAAGAGCGCCAGGGCCACGTGGGGTGAGCATGTGGGGGCTGGGAGGGTCGGCAGGACACGGAGGAGGTGTTTATTTGAAAGTTGGGACTCCGCGACGTGTGTGAAAGGAGGATGGGGGGGCACATGGAGGACACAGCGATGCCGTACACTCTGCCGAATGCGGATCCTTTTTTGGGTGTCATCCAAATTGGCGGGTGTCCGAATGGGGACTAGTGGGAGAATCGGCGATCTTGACTGG
>CEMJ01393790.1:57152-78884 GCA_900068955.1 Clitocybe nebularis | reverse complement strand
GTACGCAACATATACAGTATGGCCTTGCCATTCCTCGTTCAACCGTTCAAAGAAATCGGACCAGGGGGGTCCCAACGTAAGTTTATCGACCCATAAAATTTCCATGGCCGTTAAATGTACATTTGGAGCAGAGAATAACATTGGAGACAACAATTTGATGAGGATGGTGCGTCTTGGCGTCTTCCTCCCATGAACAGAATGCTTCCGAGACAGACGAGCGCCATACTGTCCATAGAAATTCATGGATCGCGTTTCCCCTGTTGCCCAGCTTGATAAGAAGAAACACCATAGATTGAGAGATTATCCTACATAACGACGACATGAATCTGCCTAAAAAAACTTGTGTCAGGATGAGACATGCGGGAGGCGTACGACAATTACCAACGAACCAACCCGATAGTTGGCGAACATTACCACTGCGAAGGTGATCTGGAGAAGATTGAACAAACTGAGAGTTGGGACTATAGCTTGTTTTACATGCCTCTTGCATCTTTCACGATATCGGTCCAAACACTAAGTTCTTGTTCTGAGTGAAGAATAGTAGTTTCTGCAGCCGCCGTCACTACGTCTTGGAACAAGAGGCAATTAATTTCGGATTTCCCGTGGGGGGTACATGTATAATCACCTGTTCGTGCATCTCTAATATGATCCAACAGCAGATCAAGGGTGTCGATGGTCACGTCCTGTATGCTCGGAAACATGTCCCAATGGAGCCTGTGGATTGTGTTTACATGCATTGTTACTATTGGACGAAGCGGCTCACCAATACTGATAGTGCAATTGATTCTCTGCAGACCGCGGAGCAATATCATTGGCTGTGCATTCGGAGGACTAGAATTGGAGATATCTTACGAATATGGGGAGCTTGAACCTCGCTCTCGGCACCTTCGAACATGTCACTGATGTCATGTTTTTCTAACCAAAAGAGACTGCGCGTCGAATGGCAGACGTAATAGTACGCGCACCAATACCCTCCTTCGTTCTCCTCATAAGCAACATCCAACACAAGCTGGCTGCACTGAGGTAGCTCGAGATTATTGACGCGAATAAATTCATCAAATTGACAGACGAAACCATCGAGGTGATTGAATATGTCTTGGTCCCAAATCCAAGATTCCGTGACGATTCTCTGCAGTACGTCAATGACTTACTATGCGCTATTTGAAAGTCCCTACCTTGCCTTGATTGTAAAACATTGGTAGACCTTCAGGATGTATTATCTGTCTCCACCCATGGGGTAGGTCTCCGCTTTGAAAATGGTTTGGTTGGTTTTGGTATCAGGGAGCACTTTGCTTACATAGAAAAATCTGTCTGGTTTGGTGAGAGGACTACATCTAGCTCTGTGGCTGTCCGACTGGCTGGAATAGTAAGAAGGGGAATGGTATGGTGGTTGAACCAAACTCACATTTTTCGCTCTTTGTTGTACCTTTTCTTGTTTAGCTGAGAAGGAAAAACAGGGTAGATGACAGCATCTATTTCGAGAGATGAGTTCTCTAAAATCCCGGGGTAAGCTACATTGTTTGTTCTTGAGATTTCAGGCTCAATTGTAACAACAGAATGGCGCGATCCATCCTTAGACGAATTTTTGATTGAATACATTTGCCGTGTAATATCGCGCCCCGAAAAATTGCATGTACCCTCAAGGTTGAGGAGAGGACCACTATAACAGGTTTCCGAAGAGGATCTAGGGCTCCTAGGTGTTCCTGGACGTAGCGTATCGAGGGCAATTGATGAAGGGTGTGGGGTGGTAGCCAAATAATGTGTTTCTCCGGAAAAGTGTACGGGATCTAGGGGTGCCACTTGTATAGAGGCGTCGTCCATGGCGACAGACTCTGAGGATGCGGAGTAGGGAGTTCCTGGGCGGAAAGTATCGGGGGCAATTGACGAAGGGCGTGGGGTAGTAGCCAAATTGTGTGTTTCGCCGGAAAAATGTACTGGTTCTGGGGGCACCACCTGTATAGAGATGTCGTCCACAACGGCCGACTCTGAGGACGTAGGGTAAGGATAAGGGGACCTGTTTTGTCCTCGGGTGTGTGACAACTGGCCCTCTCGAGGAGTATGCGAGGCGTGGTGGGTTCCGTCGAGGCCATATGTGGGTATAGTTCCCATCGACGGGGGCTCCCTGCTTGTTTGAATTGTCGTGGAAGGATTCGGAGCATGGGTTTTGGTTTTGGCTACTTGCACAGATAGTCGTCGATACAGGTACCCTAGAGCAACCCATATCCCGTAGTAGACTCGACTAGGCCATTTAAGATATTTGAGGATGAGATACCGTAGCCGCTGGAGCACTTGGACCAGCACTGATAGTCTCTTCATTCAGCAGCTTTTCGATGAAGGGCTTGTGAAAGTACAAGCTGTTGAGAGAATCAAGAATAAGCGCCGACAACACGCGGCACTGGTGCCACAGCCTCAGCACCCGGGTCTGCTGATGCTTTAATATGATCTAACCTTCCTACTCACTGGAAGGCCTGTTAAGGAGTTCTGAAATACCCGAACCCCCACGGCCACCGCGCTTGCCTTCAAGTTCTTAGAGCCAGTCAGAGCCACCTTCCATTTTATCTTCAGTTTGTGGAGAGCTTTGATGATTCTGTAATGCTGTCCGAAAACCAGCCACAGCCTTAGGAAACAGATGACGAGTATAGATTGAATTAGGAGTTACTTCATCAGGTACATGCTAAATGCGAGAGCAACGCGCAAAGCAACGAAAATGAGTCAATCTGGATAGATTTTGGCATGGTTGATTACATCATCATCACCTACAGATGACCGCAACAACCTCCAAACTCACCATGTCTACACCAACCACATCCACCTCAATACCCCCCGTAAATCGTCATGCTCTCACTGCTACTGAGAAACAACGCGGACAACTGGAGAAACTGCTCAGGGATCCATCAAAACCGGCATATGTCCCTCCTGCTCCAAAAGAGAAGACTATCAGGCCTCCAAGGGAAATGATGAAGAATGTTCAAGGCTCTAGTGCTGGGGCCGGAAGTGGAGAGTTCCACGTTTATAAAGCGAGTCGACGGAGAGAATATGAACGTCTGAAAATTTTGGAAGAAACTGCACAGAAGGTCAGTTTGATCACGTCACGTTCGGTGGCCTCGCTCATCTGTTTATAGGAAACTATCGAAGCGGAATTC
Source organism: Clitocybe nebularis (assembly GCA_900068955.1). Taxonomy (NCBI): domain Eukaryota; kingdom Fungi; phylum Basidiomycota; class Agaricomycetes; order Agaricales; family Clitocybaceae; genus Clitocybe; species Clitocybe nebularis. Next base: position 75,741 of record CEMJ01393790.1, on the reverse strand, counting down.
GAACGAAAGAAGCGAGAGGCAGATGAATTAGCCAATGCAAAGACCGCAAAAAACAGGGCGAAGAGACAGAAGAAGAAAGACAGATCAAAGACCAAAGGTTCTGGGGAGGGCACAACAGAGTCCCGAGCCATAGAGGGGGAAGAAAGCGGCAGGTCTGAGGCGCCGTTGAAGAAGAGACGTTTGGTGAATGGAAAAGAACTAGTCTTCCGCCATCCAGACGAAGAAAGTGAAGATGAAGGAGTTATGGCAACAGACAACCAACTGGGTCCCCCAGAAGGTCATCCGACTAAGGTTGTGAATAATGACACAAACAAGTCGTTGCCTGTCACAGAACTCCCAAGGATAACCATTCACGAAGACGATTGAACTGCACTCACACCAGTATGCCCCTCGATCGTCCCCACAACCCTGATGCTGACTGGCGCTTCTCCCTGTCAAGGTATGAGCCAAAATCGCTTTCTATAGTCTGGCGCTCCTGGAATATATTATTGTATCTCTATGTGAAACTTTCACGTTGTACCTTTCCATAATATTGAGTATGTCTCCTATTCAAACGCTTGTATCATTCAAACCTCAGGAGACAGAAAAACAACTATAAGCCTGTTCCCCTGAAATACGTTTGGGGTTACACAATCACGCGTCAGGTGGCAATACAATCAGAGTAGCTCCTCCTTTGTTCTTGTGCGATAACAGTTTGGCGATGACAGTTTGTCCTCGAGACAGGCTCAGAAACCGAAGTTTTGTTGCAATTTAGCAGAGGCTGGATGAATCATCTCCCTGCTCCAACAGGTTCTCGCCCTTACTCCTTCGGGTGTTCAGAACATCCATTCTTGTCGCGACGATAGACGTTCGCCAGCCACCTGAATGTCAATCATGTGGTACCAGATTGGTCTTCTTTCTATTCACTCATCTAGAATGATGATCATGAATGGGATATCCACCGCGGTCATCCGGCGCAAAGGACTATATACTTCCAACGGGGTTGAATTCTAACGATGCAATGATCCTGGTTACACGTTCCGAGTGCAGCCTGACTATATATCGGCGTTTTACGAAGACACACTCTTTTGCTAAAGTGCCGTTGGAGTACCATTTTCCTCTTCCGAGAGTTATCCGCACGGCTCCCTCCGCCCGATATTTACCCCCGTCATCGACAATATACACAGGTACTCATTATTTTTAGAATGTATGCTTATAAGGGCTGGCATTTCATACGTTCCATCCCTAACTTCTCAATATGTTGCTTTCCGTTGCATTTACATCTCTCGCAATTGCCCTTTCCCAGATCAGTGAGGTACAGCCACTTACGAGGTCTCCAGTTCAATCAGAACGTTGGCTCATATATGGTTCAAGGTGGCTGCTCATGGGGGTGTCATGACTTATAATATCGGTGGTACTACATACAAGGGGTAATTTTCTTTCGTTGTTTACCTTACGTTCACGACCGTCTCACATCTCATTATGGACGCGAAGCTTCACCCCTTACAATACGCCTGTGGGACAATCCTCTATCCAGGTTGGTGTTCGTATCTGACCTGGTTTGTTACCCTCCTGACATACCAACAGCGCGAGTGGGATACATACGACCCTATCACGAACCCTACGAGTGGCAGTATCGCATGTAACACTAATGGCGCTAGCCTGGGCAGCGCCCAATTATCTGCGACAGTCGCAGCAGGGTCTAAAGTTATCGCTTACTGGAACCCGTGGCCACACACTATCGGAGTAATTCACACCTTGTTATCAAATATCAGTCAGTTAACCATTTGCTAGCCTGTCATGGTTTACATGGCCAAATGCCCGGGCAGTTGTACTACCGCTACGCCCTCGTCCCTCTCCTGGGTGACCACCGATCATACCTTGTTTATACATCAAGCTTACTGCTCCTCAGTTCAAAATTGATCAAGCTGGGTTGATCTCCGGCACATTACCCTCTGGAACATGGGCTCAAGGCCAACTCGTTGCTAACGGTAATCAATGGTGTGTAGTTTCTACCCATGATGGGGAACTCTGTAACATTCCACTTTTATATGTAGGACCAGCACGATACCCGCTTCTCTCCCTGCTGGAGAATATTTCATCAGGCATGAGGTGAAGGTGTTGATGATTGTCTCTGGTTGGCAATTCTAATCCTTCCCTCTAGCTGCTTGCACTCCATACATCAAACCAGCCCCAATTCTACCCTGAGTGCGCGCAACTAAAGGTAACAGGTGGTGGCTCTTCCGCTCCCTCAGGAAGCTACTTAGTCAAGTTCCCTGGCGCATACTCTGCGTGAGCACTCAGATTTATAACTGATTCGATTATTTACGTCTGTCTTGCACTAGATCTGACCCTGGTGTAACAATTGATATCTACTCCCAACCAACAGTAACGACTTACAAGATCCCCGGGCCTGCTGTCTGGAGAGGCTGAACTTATGAACTATATCTATTGCAAAGTTGTCGCACTTGCTTATGCCCAGATTTTTCACCACGTTTCTTGTATGTCTCCGAATTTAACCTACCATAGTTGTACCATCACGTGGTGTGTATCATCCTACCAGACTTAAAATTCGCAAATGGTTGGGTCTTGAGTTGTTATTGCTTAAAATGGACTCAGACTCGAACGTCAATGAGGAAATCGAGGCCCTATCGCTCCTTGGTGAACATCTCATCAATTCAATCATCGGCGGCGAGCCATTCGAAGTTATCAAGGGAATTGTCGATGAAGGCGCCCCTCTGTGGTTTCAGAACGACGAGGAAGGGACGTCGGCTTTACATGCTGCTGCATATAGACAAGACCCCGATCTCACCAAATTTCTGATCGAACAAGGCGCCATTTGGAACGCAGGCAAGATTGAAATTTTCAAGGTTTGCTCGCCATGCTGATTATCTGGTAGTTGACAACTTGAAGAATACTGCAGGAGACATCGCGCTCTCCATGAATGATGGGGAAACCTACACTGTAATCCGTGATGCTGGTATACGTGCAGGTGATTCCCCGTTGATAAGGATTTCTACCGCTACTGACTTCTGATACTTTATAGAGCTTCTCCTCTCTCTGCTTTCATCCAAAGCCTCGCCCGAAAGTTCTTCTGCGATCATTCTTCGCGAAACTGATTCTACTGCCGCTGGTTCCACTGGAGTATTTCTCAACTCAAAACTCCGGTTTACTCAGGATAAACAGGGCCAAGATGTTTGTCTTTTGAGAGTTGGAAACGAAGAGGTCGGTGTAATGATGGGGTGGGAGCGAGGAATCATGGAAGAAACCGTCCGCAAACTATGCGACGGTCACGACCACGCCCAAGGAATGAAAGTTCTCAACATAGGGTTTGGGTTAGGAATTGTCAGTCATTCTTCCGTCTTGTCACACGCATTATTTGAATCTTATCCAAAGATCGACAGTCTGTTCCAATCCCTTCCCACCCGCCCTTCTCATCATGTGATCATCGAGCCGCACCCCGATGTGCTGCAACACATGAGAGATCTTGGATGGTATGAAAAGCCTGGAGTTATAATATTGGAGGGGAAGTGGCAGGACTTCATTGATAGCGATGAAATTCTCCGCTTTGGGGGGTTCGATGCGATCTATACTGACACTTTCTCTGAAGATTATGGCGACCTGCATCAGTTCTTCGAGCACCTTCCGGACCTACTTTCAGGTCCAGACTCTAGAATCAGCTTTTTCAACGGACTCGGGGCCACAAGTAATATCATGGGTATTGGTTTCCATGTCCGTTTTAGCTGATCCCATCATACTACAGATGCACTCTTCTATGATGTGTATACACATATCGCTGAACTACACCTTGCCGACGTTGGTATCGATGTCCAATGGAGCGACGTGGACGTGTCTGATGCAAAAGAGGATATATGGGGTGACAGTCGGAAGTATTTCACTCTGCCTTTGTATCGCCTACCAGTTGGCAGCATGGCTGCAATATGAGAGCGATGATTCACAATCAATCTGCATATCAAACTGCTCTTAGATGAAAATAATGGTCATTACTATGATAGAAGTCGCGTCCGGTTGTACGGCGTTGGTACAGCGACGCAGGGGGCTACACCAGGCTACACCCCAGTAAACGCTCTAGGATTGTTCCCATTTACGGCATAGGCACGTGGTTGATCGATCGAGATCCAAATTTAAGCTGGTCCCAGCATCTGGTTGTCAACAAGTTGTCATATGAAATATCATTCAACATACTTCCACTCAATGGCACTCGTTGTTCGTTGCCAATGACATCCACGCCCGCCGTGCCATAAGTACGCTTCCCGGAGCATTGTAATGCCTCCTTTGCATCCCTTTCTCTTTCTTCTGCTGGCAGGTCTTATCTCTTTCATTTTCAAGTTCAATCCGTGTACATTGGATCTACATCTGGGATCTATATAGCCCCCTTTTCGATATTTCATCAAGAACATCGAATATTCAATTGCGTTGGGACTTGTCAATACACTGGGTGTTTTGTCCTCACAGATGTTCTCGCCTAGCTATTATCGCTCTCCGGGAGCGGCAAGCGAATTCGTTTTAGTAAGTCTTGAGATAGATTTTCAATCCAAAATATTCAAACATATTTCAGCACCTTTCCCCAAGTCATTTTCCGCCTTTGTCGGTACCCTTTGAGCTTCAAAACCATGTCGGTCTAAATTCCACACGCGCTCGCCCCGCACCTCACATTTTTAGGTAGATGACCAAGGATGTCTGGTCCTATAGGATCCCTGCTATAATCGAAACGGCGTCTCGTTATTCAAAGCCACAGTTGGAGCTTGTTTGGTGTCTCATTGGTTTTATGTGGGTTGTATCCTTTGGGGATTGTGTGGTGTGATCTCACAGTATCAATTACATATACAGGACCACCCTCATCGTCCCTTTGGCGTTGCATCAAATGGTCTTCAGTGATATGGGCCGTGGCACCAAAGAGTATGCTTTACGGCAAGTCGAAGTTTGTTCTTCATTTTGGTAAAGTGATGTTAGAACTCAAGAATGTCCCAGGCTCGCGGTATAGCTTTTGGCATCTTTGGAGGCCTAATGTTATTTTTTTTATTGCCCTTAGTCGCTTGGAAAATTATTGTTTGTAAAATGGTACTATCATTGTCGGTTAATAGCTGACGCGCACAACCAGGGTGGTAGGCAGATGAGGTCGATGCTCCGGCGATGGAGCGACACGGATCGTATTAATTCAGGACATAAGGATCCAATTCCTGTGTGGCGTGTGAAGACCCCAAAAATCCTCAGAGAAAATATTGTTCGTCGTCCATCGTGCTCCAAGCCGATAACTAATCGTATCATTTCGGGTAGACTGTGATTATCACCGTGCCTCTGAATTCGTCTGCGTCAACCTTCCACCCGAACGCATACCTTCCCTCGTATATCAACGGCCCACTTGATGCAGAAGCGAACTACTATTATCCTTACAAACGGGAACCGGGGCTTCCACGAATGAGCACGATAGGAAACATTCCACTATACCTTGATGAGAAACGTAGCTTTAATAGCTTTAACGACGTTAAGGTGTAAGTAAGAAAACAAGGGGCTTAGTAAGGGGCGAGGGCTTTGTTGGTACGATTCCGTAGTCTGGTTGGATATTCTGTATATCTATTTCGTGCTGGTCATGTACAAACTATCAAGACTTCTACATGCTGGTGCATGCATTCCCTTTTTGGATGTAATCTTATTATGTAATTGTATTTTGTACTAAGGGTTACAATTGGCTTTAGGAATAACTTGCAAACAGTAGCCTTGAGCGTGTGTTTTAACCGCAAATTGTGATCAGGTACTACATTCATGACGATCAACAGTTTATATATCTATGACAGGTGTGTTTCATCAAGTCGCCGAAGCTCATAATGGCCTATTCAACAAAGTATTGCTTACAGACATTGTACTTGTATCTATTATCAGGACTGGCACAGGACGCGGCGGCCGAAACTTGCAGTTGAAGGAGGCATCCTCCCAGCCGTATCTCAAGCGGTATCGCCTCCAAATCCAACAGAAGCATTAGCTGGAGCACCCTCAGGTTTCACCAGCCCTCGTAACACCCTCTCTTCCGGCACAGGTGTCGTTGTAGCCACGAACGATATGTTACCACACTCGCCCGTGACGCCTCTGCTTCAGACTCCTGCACCATCGGTAGCACTATCTAGTACTGGTCTTGCATTTGACGAGGAAGTAAAACTCGTCTACGGCGTCATCCTATCTCTACGCAACATGGTCAAGAAATTGTCTGGAAGGTGAACATGCTAGTACACAACCTGCATCACCCGACGTCTGAATCATACGCGTAGAGATGAACAATTTGTGAACTACCGCACGTCGACATACAAGCTTCATGTCTATGAAACATTGTCGGGGTACAAGTTCGTGATGCTTAGCGACGCTTATACCGACTCCCTCCGCTTCGTCTTGCGCCAAATTTACGTCGGACCATTCCTTGAATACGTTGTTCGCAATCCTCTTGTAAAAATGGATTCTCGGGAGCATGGGGTCGACAATGAGTACTTCCGCTCAAGTGTTGACCGACTTGTGAGAGGGTTGTCTGTTTTTTCATAACCTGTATCATCATACATACTCCATATTACCTGGGATCTTCTTGGCCTATGACAAAATGATATCTATAGTGAATAGAATACAAGATAAAGTGTGTAAAGTCTCCAATTAACTCAAGCTCTTCCAATATGTCAACTTCTACTGTTGCGTATGTCTGTCCTAGTCAGTAATATCCTGAGAACCGTCTGATAGTCCGGTTTCCTGCTGTTTTTCGAACTGCTTCCTGAGCACGTTCATTAACGACGTCTTCATCTCTCGTTCTGGCGCGCTTTCTTCTTTCTCTTCTGTATCTCCAGCCACCGCTTCGTCTAATGCCAACTTGGTCTCTCCAAGCTTAAGCATGTCCTCCTCTATGGTTCCGCGTGATATGAGTTTAACGACTTCGACATCACGTTTTTGCCCTATCCGATATGCACGATCTTGTGCTTGTCGATCATTATGTGGATTGAAGTCTTGATCAAACCTGGGAGAAAAGTGAGCCAACAAGACAGGCGAGGATAATCACAGGCTGGACCTACATGATCACAACTGAAGCCGCAGTTAAGTTGATTCCCATTCCTGGTCGTCACGGATTAGCTTGTTAGGAAAAGGGGTACCGAAGCCCACTTGCCTCCAGCTTTAGTTGACAAGAGGAAAACAGGTATTGTTTGATCCTCTGTAAACTCATCCACCAGCGTTTGCCGCACATCGACTGGTGTGCTTCCCGTTAATAGTAGATAGTTAATTGAATTATGCTTGAGGATTGCTTGTAGTATATCAAGAATTTGTGTGAACTGTCGAAACAGATAAAATCAGCTTTGGCGCCATAATTTCATCAGATATTCTAACTTGAGAAAAAATCAAGACTTTTCTGCCTTCCTTGCTGTAGTTGGCCAAGAGTCGCAAAAGGACCTGAACTTTTCCAGCATCGAGATAGCACTTGGTATCTTGTAGATATTTTCGCGTAGACTGGGTCAAGGATGGTTGAGTTTGGAATCTCAGAACTACGCGTTTAACCATACCTTGTATGTTGCACAGAAAATCTGGAGTTCAGCATCGGTCATAACGGTCATATCTTCTTTCACTAGATCGAAGAGAGCCCCACGCTTCTTGAAGTCAGGTTCTTTGAGTAATTGTTTCGTGATCCCCGAAAGTACATCGTCTGTAAATCGTGTTCGAAAGAGCATTGGGTGGGATGCAGCTTTACGTAGGTCCATGAGAACGTTGGAGCTATTTTCAAGGTACATTTTATCTTTAGGTCGTGGATTTGTCTTGGTTTTCTTCTTGGCTGCCTTGAGGCGGCCGTTTTCAGGAGGTGTATCAACGCTATCAACAGGACTTGTGTCTGTATCGAGTACAGTTTTTCTTGAGCGTTGTAGAGCGTCCGTGTAGATAGTTCGTTGCAAATCGGTCATTTCACACCACTCGATGCGCTCCGTTTTGTTTGGAAGATCCTTGAGCACCTGTTCTGAAGGTAAGCAAGATAACGAGAGAAAAGTTCGGACACTCGCCTGGTCCTTCCGCCGGCGAAGTACAAACGGAGTCATCATCTTTTTGGCTCTTGAAACACGTTCCTGGGCAAGTAGTGTGATTTTGGAATCTCCTTTCACCTTAAAGATGGCCCGTAAGGATGTCATTGAGTCAGCAAAGTGGTGGGGCAGAATGAAGTTCATCAAAGACTATTATATAGATCAGCGATCGGTAAGGCAAAAAAAAATAGTGAAGTATAAGGGCATACCACAAGTTCTTGCAAATTGTTCTGAAGTGGCGTTCCGGTCAAAAGTAAACGCCATCTCGAACCGAACTTCAGGAGCGACTGATATCGTTGGGATTGAAAGTTCTTCAAGACATGTCCTTCGTCATAAACACACGACTAGCTGTATACATTAGTCTCGTGCATGAAACGTAGACGAGCCACACACATCCCAGTCGATCCGACGGAAAAATTTACGATCCCGATCATCTCCTTGAGCCAGATTGTACGTGGTGATAAGGACTTCCCACCCTTCATTACTCCGTGTATTTTTACACCTTTGAGAATCGAGTAAAGTCTGTCGTAGCTGAACTCGTTCTTCTTTCCCAGCATAGTAGGTTTGAACGGAGATCGATGGTGCAAAACGGGCAAATTCACGACACCAATTCTCAAGGGTCGAGGAACTATCTTGGGTAAGCTCTCTCTTTGATAAAAAGTTGGATTGATGAACTCACGGTACAACGACAAGATGTGGTCCTTTGTTACCACGTTCTTTGAGAAACGCGAAGAAACTAATGACCTGAATGGTTTTACCAAGGCCTAATGAATAATTTGATGAGTAGATGAGATTTGGCATGGGATTAAATGACACATGCCCATCTCGTCTGCCAAAATACAGCTAAGATTGCTGCGATATAGAAGATTAAGCCAATTTACACCGAGCAGCTGGTACTCTTTCAGTTGCACAGTATCCGAAAGCAAAGCTGGTTGATTGACCAGGTAATCTTTCGGGCTTTGCGATTTCAATGGTGCCAATGACACCAAGCTTACGGCCCCATCTTCCCCGTCAATTACGGGAGGGCAATGTGAACTATCCACATTCGCCTTACCCTTCCCCGGGGCCACTGGAGTGGCTGTCCACGAGGCGATCGCGGCGCGCAGAGACGCGCCAATCTGTTCACAATCTTCGAGAATGCTGTCTACTGCACCATATCCTTCGAAGATAGTTTGACAGTCTTCAAACATTCGAGGACTAATTCCCGATGGCCCGGCCTTTCTGCCACCTTGGCCGAGTTTTTCGTTCAATTCGTCGACCGATTTAAAGGGTCGTAGTTGAATTATCGCACTGGCCTGTTCTGGCGTACAGCCTGTCAAGGTTGTATTGAATCACGGGCTTCAAGAGACAAGAACCGGGGCAACAAACCTGTTAGCTCTTGAAGTGCTTCAGCAGCTGTTGTGTTGAAGTATTCCAGTGCACGAATATCGTTTGTTACCTCAGCCCTTCCACGCTTACTTTGCCTCCCATCTTCATCACTGTCCACGAATTCGGCCTCTGAATCTGAATTAACTACTAGTTTTTTTATACGCTTTCGTCGCGCAGGCGCGATGAGGGGTGTCATGGGAGATGCAGGCGATGGCGCAGCGAGGTCGAAGGCACGTTTTGGAGGGGGAGGCGTTGCTACTGTTGCGTTTGGTTTGACATCCAAGATTGGACGGTTAGCATATATCATCGATTTCTTCCCCTTCTCCCTCGCAGCTATTTTTTGTGCCCTGGTGGCTTCATCTATCTCTCTCACTCTTCCCATGGTGTCGTTAGATGGCTTTGTCGTGACAGGGGGTTTAGGTAAAACCCAATGAGGGTCCGAAAGTAGCTCAGTGGCTCTCTTCACATCTCCCTTCGCATGTGTCCAGGCAGCACGTACACGATCCGGGGACTCCATAGGCATTGTTACTTGAAACCGATAGAATTTGGGATCATTTGCAGGACTACTCGTGGGGGGCGGGTCAGGTGATAGCGGGCGGCCCCTCACTATGCGTGGCTTGGAAGGGCCGGCGAGAATTTGAGTAACATCAGGCAATGAGTCGTCAGACGACATGGACATGTTGTCTTGAGCATGGTTCATGATCCGACGCCTTTGTCCAGGGCGCTGAATCTCTGGTGAAGATGGGGAGTTCGCGAGGTCATACGCGTCCTGCGATGGGCCGCCCTTGACCCGTTTTCGAGGAGGCCCTTCTCCCTGTACACCATCCATATTTCTATCTTCTCCGTTCCATGGGCGTCGCAATGACGCGTGAATTCCACTTCCGCTCGACACAAATCCGCTAGGAGCACTTAGTGGATCGACGCCAAGCGTTTTGCGTGGTTGAGGCCAACTATCTGAATGCGTGAGGCCCGGAATGGGTGCCACGTCATAGGCATGAGGTCGGTCGAAGGGCTGATAGGGTTGCTGGTAACCTTCACCGGCGATTGGACTTGAGCTCGGGACAAGGATCCTGCCGTGCGAGGATGGCGTCCCAGGGAAATATCGTGAAGAAACTGTAGCATCGCGAGATTGGGGAGGGGGCTGAAGGTATGGATTATGCATTGAAGAAGTTCCAGACGAGGATGATGCTGTAGGGTTTGAACGCCCTGTATGTTGCTGCATTCTTGTGAATTTGAGCTGCTCAAGTGCTGCTTTCTTCAAAACCAAAATCCGCCAAACAAGGTGAGGATCAACGGCAGTATCCAGTCGAATACACTGACCTTATTGTTAGCTGCAGCCTCCATTTCCGAATGCACCTACGATAGCAAGCAGCCGTCCAAGAAGTTATGTATGTGTGCCCACGACTTTGTGCCTCGGTCTAGATGGTGGTGACAACTCAATGTTGGTCGGAATTTACCCTTAATGTCGGAGAGTCAAAAAGATGTGGCTAAAGAATTTTATATTCATTGAAGCAAGTGGTATACATTTTAGTTAAGAGGATGGTGTATGGAGGTAAAGGTGATGTCCAGGTAATCATGATAACCATAAGACAAAGATTTTGGTCCTCTCGCTGAGTTGTAGAACCATGTCAGACTCACCACAATGATGGAAGAGCAAAGTTTTCAAAAGGAAGCGAAAGCGTAGCGGGACTATTTGGTTAAACGCGGCAGGGTGATAGTAAGTCTGCCCTTTCCTTGAACTCTTGAACGTAAAGGGACGGACGGATAGAGTAGCGATGGGCCAGCAGCAGTCAGAAAGCGATCTACCGGGTGGTGAGATTACTCTGGGGAGTGCAGCGAGGGCCAACGCAAGAAAACGGCGGGATGGCACTCTTAGTAGAAGCGTACATGTCAATGTGGTGAGAGAATTAATATTGGCGCACCACCCTACAAGACTAATCGCCTGATAATAGATCCTCCTAATCACAGAAGAAATGCATCACGATATTCGAGCTTGAAACGCTAAGTGAAAGCCAGCCTAATTATATAAAATTGTATAAACGTACAACTCATACAAAGCGCAACCGTACCCACTCCTCATAACGAAAATATTTGATGATTATCCAGAATAAGTAGGCCAATTTGAGTGCCAGCCTAGATATATACGCCGAAACAACCAAAACCAGGAGGCCAGAGACACCACGAAATCTGTTTCGAATTGTCCCAGAATTCGAAAATATCTGTATGAGACAAGCATCCTACCATCAGTCAAGGATTACCGTGATATCTATGCATGCGTCTCTAAATAATACCAGGTTTTGGTTCTCTTGGACTTTAAAATATCGAGTGAGTCGTTCGAAACACTGACAAGCTAAAACATATACGAAAAATCTGTCAGCGTTGGGATGGTGAGAAACGTCTATCGTCGCGTGAAAAGGGTGGCTGACGATCAGGAAAGGGTTACAACAAGACAGGTTACTTCAATAAGCATATCTCATGTCACCTAGCCGGCTAGATCGCAAGTTGACAATGATATAGCTTTAGAAAGGATCACGAAGGATAGGGTTTAACCTGTTTGAATGCGTTCCACCGCTGAGAATCAGATCCTAACCCCAAGATCCCACGCGCACGTTGCATCACCAGGTAAACTTGGTAATGATGTCGAGATGATCAGAGTATTCCACACAGATGTCGAGATGTCAATGTGTCAGCAAACAGGAGCATCGGATGGACCCGAAGGATATCGATGATTCGTACTACAAAAAAACTCAACACAAGCAAGCATTCAATTGGTAGTAAAGGAACCTACAGCAGGAATTGATGGGATGGTGATTGGCATCGATAAGACTCAGCCACTGGTGCCCGATGCACCTTCCTCCATTGGCATAAATTAATTCGATGCTTGTAAGAGGGCTATAGTCAAGGGCCGTAAATGATGGGGTATTAGGACTTGCTTGTGAAGGAATACTTGTAAGGGACGATGAAGATGGCGCATCAGAGATTCCATATTGCATCAGAGGGGTATTTTGTCATAGAGCCCAGACGACCTTGTGATGGGTAGCCACAACGTGTGAGTTTTTGGGTCGGAGGATGACAGTAAACCCAGAGCTCATGTGAGAGAGCAAGAAGAAGAAACTGCAATTGAAATAGTGAGGGATGGTAACATGGAGTAGATCGTACTTTTTCCTGGATGATAGAGTGATTGGAAAAGCTGCGAACCGGCTGTGTTTCTGACACGGCTTGAACACGTGCCGCACTGCGGACCACTTGTGCACAGGAAGGACTCGGCGCTTTTCTCTTCCTCTTCTCTACTTTACACGATGCTAGAATTTTCGCAGATTCTGATTCTAATCCCTTCTTTGGGTCTTAGTCTCGCCGTCATAGTTCCGCTTACTGGGGTTCTGGTGCGATTCAGGGCAAACTATAATCCAAAAGGCCTCCAGCTAGACCCTGAAGGTGGGGCACAAGCACACACGGGACCTGTCATTCGTTCATACTTCGGGATGATGAAGAGGGTCTATAGAATCGAGGGTTGGGCGGGTTTGTACAAAGGCCTAAGCAAGTTTCCCCGTCGTGCCATACCCGTGCATCGCCTAATCATGTGGTCTGACAGTGCCAACACTATTGAGCACAGCCATCGTCACTGTGTTCATATTGTTGTTCCTCGACACACCCCAGTCTCGCCATGGCGCCTACAGAGCACCTGAAACCGGCATCCTGGTGATTCCTCATATAATATCATAGTTTCATGAAAGATAAATCTGGCCAACAGGGAACACTTTTGTATAGCGTCGGCATGATGCTTATTTCACTTCCAACAGCAATCCTTACTTATCGGTATGTGCTTGAACCTTTAGGCATAATTGAGGCATGTTATAGCTTATATCATGCAAACAGGTCAATTACAACACCACACAAATTACCTTATCTTCAGTTGATGACGTCTCTCCGTACGCTGCTGACGCCAACGGAACGAAGCCGCCCATGGATACTTTACCTGACTCCCGGACTGCTCGCTGCCGAAGTTCTACATATCTTAATAGTCGTATTAGGTCTCGGGCCTCTTCGACGTCTCCTTGTTCCTGCACTCTCGAAGAAATCTGAGCAAGGTTTGGCCGATATTTCCATTGTCAAGCTATCGATATATCTTTCCATCGTCGCTTTGGCCACATTGATTCTGACTCCACTGGAAGTGATAGCAACACGACTGGCCGTACAACGCAATCACGCCTCTTCTGAATATAACTCTGTCTCCCAGGAGGTGGATGGGGATGCAGAAAGGAATCAAGAAACCACAGAATTTTCTGGCGCCGAGGAGGATGTTATTGGGTTTGTGCTCCCCTGAATCTGATCACAAATACTTATCTTACTTTATGTGAATAGTTTAAGACACGAAGCTGACCCATACCTGGGATTAGTTGACTGTGCAAAGAGAATAACGGAAGAGGAGGGTTGGATGTCTTTGTATCGTGCTTGGTGGCTTACTTTGCTTGGTGGACTCGGCAGCGCCTTCGCATAAAGAAACAACCCGACCAGTGTTGTGTGTAACCCCGATGCAAGATCCTTGGATTGTTCACGATTTACCTTATTATAACATTGAACATGCTTATGGGGGAATCGTTATTATTATACCATCCCTAACACAAAGAGAACAAGGGCTCAATAAAGTCGCGGCGCCCATTGACCAACACAACGGGAAGGTCTTCAAGGTCTGCCCCAGGTAGGTTCCCCGGTTAGATGGCGCCCTGAGATCATGAAGAATATCCCCAGTGGCTGTCGAACTCACTCAATAGAGTGATGAGAGTGATGAGACAGTGATTTCTCTGGCGTCAGCATATGCATCGACCCTGTTGTGGTGTTGACGATTGTCCACATGTGAGCTCGGAGGATAATTGACCGAGGTAATATTGAAGTAGATGCAATTATTTGCGAAAGTCAAAGCCCGTTGATGAAAACGGCGGAGGCATCTATCCGGTCACTATGTGCCAGACTATAAACCGCCTTCTCAAGCCCTATTTCTGCCCAAGTAAGATTTCACCCCAGTGCTTTCCGCCGGCCGGTGCTCGCTACGCATTTCAGGGCGACTCGGCTAATGCAAAGTACCGTAGGCATCTTGCCGATAGGGGGGTTATAGCTGGTTATAGAAAATTTTGATAGACACCCAAGTCGGCACACATATCATCAGATCTCGGAGAAACATGACAAAATCCGAATTCGGACACCGCGGTTCGTCTCTGAGGAAATGAAGTGACCCTGGCCACATAACCTCAACAACAAAGACATCCAGTCTCGCACCCTGGAGAGGACAAGGCGTTCGCTTGGCTAGATGCGCTCTGTGTGTTGGAGGACAACAGCTATATTGTATTCAATTATGTACTCAATTATGATGCCCGTGTGTATGTTCGCGGGCTAGGTAACGTGCGCTCCTACCTGGGCGGGTCAATCAATTCCCAGAATAGCAGTCCCTGGGTAGCACGCGCCGAAAACAGTCGCCTGACAGTATTGATGGACGCAGCTCCTCCCTTTTCTCCTAACACCGGCGCCAGTCAATTTCAATATCTGAACAGTCCACCATGGCTAAGATGACCAGCGCCTGCCAAATCACACTTTAAACATCTGTACTCCGCTGAGGGGTTGTATTGATGAGGGTAGGTGCATGAAGTTGAGCTGGCCGGGCGGTATTGCTTATCTGTGATTGACTACAATAGGCCGGCTCCCAGGGCCGGTATCTCTGTTGGGTTTGACAGGCTATTCGACCGTCAGAAGGAGAGAAGTACCCTGAAGCCGCACCACATCTGACTATTTTGTCTGACTCCGGGGTGTAAGGACTTCTTCAACATCCATCTAGATTTGGTATAGCTATTTGTACGAACTAACTAACAGCGGTATTGGTTAGCGTGGTCGGTTGAATATTATTTGGCTCATACATCACCTATCGTCACTGCAGTACGTCCACCAAGATGTCCATGGGCCATGGGCCGTAGGGTAGCCGGGAGAAAACAGCCCAATCTCAGATCTTTCGAGTTGGGGGCAACGTACATAAATAGAATCGACTTTAAGTATCCGAGGGATTTCGGTGTCCTTTTTAAACGTCGCAATGCGGTGGCAGGTCGAGATCCAAAACACAACACAAGAATATCTTTCTTAATAGCCATCAAAGTCCAATCAATGATGTAGATTTCTCCAAGGGCGGCATAACGATGAGTGGCCGGTAAAGGCGGATATATACGAACGTATGGCGCCTTTTGGGCGCATTGCAAGGATGTCATATGCCTACCATAGCGTCAGATGGTATAACCACCGGTGACCATCATGAAACAACTGCTTGTGTATTGATCTCGAGGTGGTTAAAGTTAGGGTAAGTAAACTGTAGAGCATGAGAGTATTGGGGAGAAGTTACGATATGCTTAGTCGCCTTCGTCATCCTGGTCGACCATGCCATACCAGCTATTCCTCGGCCTTTGCGCGACCAGGAACGTACACCATGACGAACCAAGCCTTGACTTGACTCGAATCCGATCGGCAAGATCTGAGTATATTTTTGACTGGGTACCCATGGTCCCATGGACCAGTAGTTGCTCCACATGGACAATGATAAGATCGTCCTGCCATAAACGTCACGACGTTCGAGGGGGCTTTCCGGGGAAGGATGGGGAAGATCGTGAGTAAATGGGCCATTGCACTGCCATAAAGTGACTTTTCGGATCCAGGATCGAGGTGGTTGCCTTTTATGTCTTTCCCTTGACATTGGCTTCGATTCCCAAAGGTGGCATTGTAGTCGGTTCTCCTCCGATGTTCTGGCGTGATTGAATATGTGACGAGAATGGAGTTGCCGTCATAATGATTGAACACAAAAATATTTCTCACGTTCACCTTACATTCTCATTAGGGACCCCGACTTGATGGAAAGTTACAGGTTTCCCTCGGTTGCCTTTGCCCTGACTGCCTACATGGGTCTCATCTTGAACAGTTCGATTCGATAACGCTTCCGTTCTTGTCTTTCCTATTTCGTTTTCGGCATACAAATACCCTGGCCCATTTCCGTTCAGTCTTTCTGCCCTACCACCCATTTCACTTAGCCGACCTTTTTGGACATGTCTTCAGAAACCAACTCTCGCAAAAAGAGAAGTACATCTACCAACCCACAGACGTCCGACGGTGATCACCGCAAAAGGTGTGTTATATAGTTGCCTACTCAAGGTCCCCACAATTGACCTCTCCTAGGCGTCGTAACAGGACCACGCAGTCATGTCTCAATTGTCACACCTCGAAACGGATGGTAAATAAATAGTCTCCTTCAAGAGGGTGATAATGATATAATAATGTTTGTAGTGTGATAGGAAGCGCCCTGCTTGTGCACGTTGCACTCAACTTGGGCTTGTTCGTCTTTTTAGTTCGTGTGTGTTGCACCCACCACTGACATGTATCATTAGACAGGGCTCTGTGTCTATGAGGTGGATGACCCTAGTCAGAGAGTTGAGTCACAAGACGAAGGTGCACGACTCCTCAAACGCGTCGCCGAGCTTGAAGGCGTGATCCGCGAGGTGAGTAAGCATGTTACACATGTTTTATTCCTTTTTAAGTCGTTCTTCACAGCTCAAAAATAAACCACATCCCCGGTGGTCGCAATCAGTAAACAGCCCGGGGAGGGAATTTGACAAATGGCACTGTCGTTCGCAAATGGGCGCCGATGAGGGGCAGGATCATTCTTCTGATGTGTCATCTCCCCCGAGCTCTGTAGTTTCGTCAGAGAAGGGAGATTCTACGACCATGAGTCGCCCATCGACACGGTCAGGGGGAGTTCACAAGTCGTCGAATGTGTATCCTACTTCTGGTCCTCTACCAGGGGGACGTCGGCCCTCGTCTTCCCAGTCTCAATACTACAGTTCTTCACCACAGAGTACCCCTTCTCCCTCTATCATGACACCCACGGAGGAATACTCACAGCCCCATGTTGTCATTGCTGGCCAACCCGATCTGTCCCAAAACTACGACCTCGCTTCGATGTTCCTCGCATATCCAGGGTTAGGTAGTTGCGACGAAAGCAACTACGAATTGTTGAAAGTCAATCAGGCCGATGAGTCTTGTTTCTTAAAGCAGCATGGCGGACATTGTGGGTGCCTACATGAGGCTGCAAGCTACAATGTTGTTCTTGAGCTGTCTATACGACTTCGAAAGGCCGCCGACGTCCTTGCACGCTCAACTAGTCATCATATGGGCTCCAACTGCCTGCTAAATCAACGTATTTCTGACTTAGATACTTTCGCAACGTGCGTTGTATTTTTCATAATTGACGTCTTAGATACTGATATCAATGGGTAGCAATGCACTGGGAAACATCGTGAATCCCCCAGAGGATGTATCTGGTCATGTTTTGGCGCAGGATAGTGCACGTTCAAACGGCGCTAATCCAACTGTCATTCAGCAATCACATGTTTACACGACAAGTTCTTGCAGACCGTCACCCAAATCGACAGTTTCGTCCAACAGTTTGCGTTCATGGGATATGATGCCCACTGTGAACTCTCCTGTCCCTTGTGATGATTCCTTCATGTCTTGGGAGCCTCCCCGACGCTCTTGATATCAAGTGGCGTCTGGACAAAACTATTGTTACGTAGAAACGTAAATTTTGGATTATTTTAAGTTATTATTCCACGGATACGTGTATACCAGTGTATTTGCTATTGTGTAACATCATTCCTGTCGATTCCTTTAGATGTCGGCTAAATTGAATTGAAGTTCTGGCAACTTTTCTCGACTATCACTATTTTGGCATCTTCTCTGTTATCTTGAAATTAGACTTGGCAAAGGAACCATTGTGGCGCTCCGCGCCAAGACTCGGCGATTTTGACTCTAAAACTTTACTTCGTTTGAACTATAATTCCCCAGTTGTACTCCCACAACATCGGCGTTCTATCATCAGAATAGGTATGTTTGTTGATTCAAACGTGATCGTGGGTCGCTATGTTTCCTGCGCTCGTAATGCCATTTGTATGATACCCCCGAGCCCGCCGGCTGCCGAGCTCTTGAATGTAAATTGAAAGTCCTGTACGTTACTTGGGAAGATTGTCAGCGTACGAGGCACATGTACATGCGACGAATGGAGCCAGGGAAGCGAAGACTTCGCTGCCTCGACACTCAGAGACTGATCTGTAGCCCTGCTCCAGGGGGCCGGTTCCTGATATGTTGGGTGCAACTTCGCTCCAGAT
>CEMJ01393790.1:43601-57120 GCA_900068955.1 Clitocybe nebularis | reverse complement strand
CAATTGCATTGAATGGAGCCGAGCAGAGAAGATTACCCGACACGGCAGAGTATCATAGGGATGGTGTCTGGAGCAGAACTAGGGTGCAGATCAATGATTCCTTGAGAAGAGAAAGCGTGCATGGGTATAGAAAGGACAAAGACAAAGTTTCCATGTAAAACAGCACATAGGGTCATTCATTTTTCCCCGTCGGCACATACAATATCAGAAAGAAGATGTTCGATGGCACTCGATGTTGAGCGTCTGTGGTAAAAGGATCCCCAGGGACAAGAATTGACGCGAAACATTTTAACCGTGTTTACATTGGCCTCGGTGATATGCCTAGACCAGCAGTGAGATTCGGGTTCTGTGAAACGACATCACCGCATAACATACTTCGCTGCCATATCTCATCGAGGAGATTTTCCAGGAGTATGTAGAGTCTGAGAAAGAGGAGTTTGAGCGCATTACATACACACCGCGGAAGCGAAGTGAGAGCAAGGCCATCTACAGTTAGAAAACGGTGGGAAATTATGAGGATGCATTGGAATATGTCGGCATTGCTTGGCCTGGCTAGAGCCCGCCAAATATCTCAGCCTAATTTTCTAGTGGGTCGCCAGATGTAAGTAGGTCGCCTTTGAAACTTTGTGTTTGGAATGCTCGGGCGGTTGCCCAATAATGACATAATTTAAATAATTGAAGCGGAGTTAAATCATCAACAACCACATTAGTCAGCTATTAGTTTTTGAGCACATTGTCCTTCTGTGTTCGTTGTCGAGTTTACTTACTGACTTCAAGGTTTTGCTATGGCCTCACATCTAGTAAGTGTTCAAAGTAATTCTTGTACACCTGTCATCAATTCGCTACCCACAAGGCCAATATCTTTGGAACAGAACAAGACAGAGTCAACTGTTCTTTCTATTACAAAGTATGCTATCTCACTCTTCTTTATATCCTGTTCTGATCGCTGACAGTTACCCGACCTGCAAGATTGGAGCTTGCCGCCACGGTGATCGCTGCTCTCGTAAACACATCAAACCCCCCTTCTCCCAGACCATCCTGCTTCCCAATGTTTATCATAACCCAGCTCATGACCCTGTCTGCAAACTCACCGAAAAGGAACTCCAAGAAGGCTTCGACGCTGTTTATGAAGATCTCTACTGCGAATTAGCCAAGTTTGGACACCTCCTGGAGCTCCATGTATGTAATCATTTCGCTTCGTATGAGACTGGGGTTTGACCAACCGGGCAGGTGTGTGACAATGTTGGTGATCATCTAATCGGCAACGTGTACGCACGTTATGAGTGGGAAACAGAGGCTCAAGCAGCAGTCGATAATTGTAATGAACGGTGGTATGCTGGTACGTCTCGGTGCTTCTTTTCCTCTAAAAGCCTAACTCCTTCTTAGGTCGACCATTATACGCCGAGCTGTCTCCCGTTACAGATTTCCGGGAAGCATGCTGCCGCCAAAATGAAAATGGTGAATGTAACCGAGGTGGCTTCTGTAATTTCATGCACTTGCGACTTGCCTCCAAGGATCTAGTCTCGTCTTTGCGTGCTGGGCAGAGGTTGGAAAGAAGGCTCAATCCCTCAAAGACAGCCGGGGGTGGAGGCGGATGGGAACCAGGAAAACGAGAAGGTGGTCGTGGACGTAGCGCGAGTCCCAAGAGGGGCGGAAACGGCGGAGAGGATCGATGGACAAGGAAGTAAATGTGCTTCCCCTTACTTATTTCCTACATTGTGTAGATAAGAACCCATTTTTCTTGTTGTATGATGACCGTCGTTTGTCAGAAGCGTATTAAACATGATTAGCAAACGGTTTTGGAACCGGGAGGAAAGTATTCCGGAATGCCAAGCCAGAAGAGTAGGAGTTAAGGCTAATTTAAGGTACATAACATGGTATCCTATTCTCGTGGTCACACCGCCTGTCAAATTCCCAGAATGAAATAAGAGTGTCAAACAATGCTTGTTTACCTGTGAGCGAGCGATGTCCGATACATTGGCCCCGCTTCGGGGGCCTGGACAAGTGAATTTCATTCACTTTTAGGAAGATCAAAGAAAAATTTTAACATGTCAGTCAGACAAGCCAATCATGGCACTCTCCCCGACCCCGGTCTTGCAACAATTGGGGCCACTGGACAATGAACCTGCATGTATGTGAGACCTGAGTGGGACATACATTACAAAAGGGCTTGCCTGTTTACAAATGGGCGTAGGAGCCTTCCAGAAAGAGAGACGGACCGTACGCGCGCAAAAGATTCGACGTAGATGATTCTTGGTGCGGGTAGACCAAAGAACTGCGAACATATGGTCATATTTTAGAAGTCTCGCAAACCCAGGGGACCTACTTTGTTGACATATATTGCGACACATAAGACAAAACATGTACCCGGACCGTTGATTAACAGCGCGTCCGCGAAAGTAGACTTAGGACCTCTTGGATTTAACAACGGGGCGACCGTCACATGGTAAAGACACATCAATAAGGAACGAAATACGCTTGGCGGCACGGAAAACAGGGACTGATGCACTCGTCGCGCACGCGGGATTGTAAGCATCGAATATTGGCCGGTATTATCCTGGCGATACCGTTTAAGAAGACTCCATCATTGAGAAGGCGGAACAATACATTTTGCGGAGGACTGTGAGCGGCCTTGATTATTTCTAAGGCTGTGGCCTTCTGCGCGCTGAGTCCGTCACCCTCGCTGACGATGTAGGTTCTTGGGGTATATCGGGAGAAACTGATAGCGGAGAGAAGCGCTAAAATCTCGCTTGTATGACCACCTAGAGTATGATACTTGTTAAACCCCGGGTATTTGTACCTTGAAAAAAGCTGGGTTCACCGGAACCGAGGAAGATGGCTAGGCTGCAGGATTCTGGACTCCGTCTTTTGTGGGACCGACTCGCAGTTGCCGCCGGTATGATTGTATACAGGCGTATGAAGACTATAAGGAGGCCTAAAGATAGAACTGAAGGGGATATCATGTGCGTCTTGACAAGTCCACCTGTTGACTATTTGTTTTAACTTCTAAGTGATTCGGAAGACACGTTAAATCTGGACCGGGAAATCTACAAACGCCACGGTCCTCGAATATTGGTTGAATGAGTAGTCGGAGACATACCTTGACAATGCCTGAAAAGGATGATCTCCTCCACCTTCAGTCAAGAGTTGATCGAAGCTAGCTTGCGGTCAATCCGACTTCAAGAATCAAGTTGCAGTTTGTGACCGAGCCTGCTTTTCGGTCACGTGACCATTAATACTTCATCTCATAAGTATCTGGTTCGGAAATGAATACACTACGCAAGCTAGCGGCCAAATATCCGTGCTTGACGTCCGTATAAACCAAAGATTTAGCAGGAAACCAGACCATCTATCCCGTTCTGCAAGGTCCTTACACCGATAGGGTCGAGGCTTGCCACTCATGGCTGCCGTTACTATCGCTGATACCCAAATGGTCCTTGCCCTAAAAAATGCTATAAAAGAATGTGCAGAAAGAGGGCTTTCAGTATCCTCGAAATGGTATGTATCTAATCTATATGGAGCCTACAGACAACCTGTGACCGAACTGGCAACAGGGCATCAGAATTGCATCTGTCAATTCCCCTAGAAAAACGGAGAGAAACACTTTCCTCCTCTCCTCCCGCGACAGCATTCTCTACATCTACACCCGCAAGGGCTCGATCTCCCGTTCCACCAACACAATTTGATCAGCCGCCTGTTCCTACCCAGCCCTTGACGCAAACCACGATTCCCATAACACCAGCCCGCCATCCTCATGCACCTCCATTAATCTCCCTGCCTGAGGATACTAGAGCTATGGAGACCGATTTAGAATACCAGGAGGAAGATGTTCTTGTCACTGCTCGTGCATGCGTTGAAGGCCGTGAATTCATGCGAGCGATCAACTTGTTGAAGGGCTGCCGAAGCTCTAAAGCGCGTTTTTTGAGTATATATAGTCAATTTATTGTAAGCAGGAACTTTTCCTACACATTTGATCTATGACGGGAACGAGATAAGGCTAGTGAAAAGAAGTCTCAAAGAGATTGGCATAAGCTAGACAGTGAGTTGCTCATTCACATATCTATTTCACATTCAACAATGTTTGCAGACAATCGACACCAACCACCTGTACCAGTCAATACATCGTTAAACGAGCTTCTAGAATCGGTCCAAAACACTACAGATCCATGGCTGTTATTCTTGTGAGAAGATCATCCACCTGACTGCTCTTCGTGTACGTTGACGTTGGCTGACCGGGATGCCAGAAAGGCTCTTTTTCTCTCGCGGCTATCCCGGCGTGAAGAAGCGATTGAAAACGCTCTCTTGTCAATCGCGGGGTTTCCCTGGAACTGGTCTGCATGGACTCTTCTTGGCAGTTGTATTGGAGATGGGGAAGAGGTTACTTCGACATCAGTTGCAAGATGGTGCACTAATCAATCGTACAGCTTTCCTCTCTTCTCCAGTTGATACCCTTACCTCCTACCCACCCATTGGTCCAAATGTTCCAGATTAAGACACTCAACGAGCTCCATAACCCATCGGAGCATGAACTCGGTCTCTGTGATCGTCTTCTGAGCCATTATCTTTTCCCCAATAGTCTTTGGGTGATGAGTCTTCGCGCATGTGTCCTATATCACCTCCACGGTCGGTTCCCTCTTGGTTCTATTTGATTCAGGGTATTTACATGTGTGGTTCAGATTTTGGTCAAGCCGAGCAACAGTTCGAAAGAATTCTTGCTCTGGATCCATACCGTATTGACGACATAGACGTGTTCTCCAATATTCTATACGTTACCGATAATCGACTAAAACTCTCGAGACTTGCACACGAATTCCTTGCATTGGATAAAGACCGGCCAGAAGTCTGCTGTCTAGTTGGTACGTGACAATTAATAGAATCTTGAGCACATGATGATCTCTGAGGTGGTAGGAAACCATTACTCACTCCGTGCTGAACATGAGAAGGCTGTTAAATATTTCCGAAGGGCAACCCAGCTTGATAGGACCTATCTTTCTGCTTGGACTTTAATGGGGCATGAATACGTCGAAATGAAGAATTCGCACGCGGCAATCGAAGCATACCGTCGAGCCGTGGGTACGGGCCCCAATCTTAATTTTCTCCTAAGATTTACCAAAAATTTTAGATGTGAACCGGAAGGACTATAGGGCATGGTATGGCCTCGGACAAGCGTATGAACTTTTGAGTATGCACAACTACGCTCTACACTATTACCAATATGCTACGGCCTTGCGGTATTTCATCTTATGTTCATCAAAAGCCTGCCTGATTTATTCCCATAGACCATATGATGTTCGATTATGGCAAGCACAGGGGATGTGTTACGAAGAAATCGGACGGTGGGTCCCATCATTAGCTAATAGACAATACCTTACGGCAGCATGGATAATCTGCTTGTCAGGTTTCGGGAAGCTGTCGAATGTTTGAAGCGCGCTCTGATCCCTGCAGATCCTCACGAAATTACCATTAATCTCAAATTAGCAAGACTCCACCATATGCTTGAAGAACCAGCTGAAGCGGTGGCATATCACCGAAGGGTAGTCGAAGTTTGCCAAGCTGATCGTTGAGTGAAGGTTATCTTCTTGTTATCTTTGACGCTGATGCCTGTGGAATCTTTTTTCCTGCCAATTCAGAACGTCCAGTTCAAGACTACGCCAAGTCGGGTTTGGAAGTGGCCGAATACCAAATGCGAATAACTAACGGGGACTTGCTCCTCGCCCGAGATTACCTAGAAAAAGTAGCGGGGAGCAATGCAGAGGATGTTGGACGAGCATCTGAGCTACTCAAACTTGTAAATGTAAGGGTACAAACTCAGGCCCGTGAGGACGCGGAGGCTCGAGCACAAAAGATGAAGGACCCCGACGGTAGTGCTATAGAGCCTATAATGGTGGAAATGGCGCCTGAATGATTCATCCGATTTGAATACATATTGTGTCGTCCCTAGTATCACTGTTCTAGAACAGTGAATAAGTAATGCAAATAATCGAAGGACACCTAGACCAGCCCTGAAGAGATTTTTGAGGTCACGGGCTTTCACATGTCCAAACCACAACAAATCAAGTAACAAATGTCGAATGCCTTTTCCTCCTCTTCCAATCCTCAATCTGTCTTCATTTCTGTAAATCCGGGGAAGGATAATATTCCCAATTCCAATCTTTATACGACGGGCGATTTTGCGCAGTCTAACTGGCCATCATCAGCAGGTCCATCAACATGGCAAACACCCTCATCCCCGAATGTCCATCACCCCACAGATACCGCCAACTCTTCCAAGACGACTATGAAAATGAAGGGAAGGACTCCAGAAGAACAAGAAATTATCAGCAAGACTAATAAGAGGTCTTTTGAAAGCCCTTGTTTAAGGCCATTGCAATTCTCATATAATCAAATACCAGATTCATCTCGCGCCTTTCTTCAGACCATGCGGCTGTTCTCTACCCCGACATAGATACCCCATTCTCTGACACCCTTGATGTTATCAATAGATTGCTTCCGTACCATGTCTTCCAAAACCCAAGGGAGGATCTAGAGTCCCTTACTTCGTTGACGAAAGGCAAAGAGAGAGCAATTGACGCACAATTGAAGCAAGAGATTTCTGGTGAGCTAATATATCGCGCCAGGTGCAGTCAAAATCGACTGATGTGCTCATTCTATGTGTAGAAACTAGATTTGCGCTCGAGTGCTTCAGGAGACGGGAGGCACTCCAGGATAGGTTTCGAAAGCTTAAAATTCGGTCAGGAAAGGTAACCATTGCCTCTTTCCTTGCTATTATATTGAGGCTAAGAGTAGGCTCATTCTTGACAGAGGACTGCGCCTGATGATCAGGTTTTAATTCTTGCCCAGGCTGTATTGGAAGCAGATCGGTCTGAAACAGCCTCTCTTAATAACGAACTCCGCACATTCCGCGCAGATCTAGAGCGCGTAGAAAAGGACAAGAGAATGACCACGAACGTCCCTCGCTCAATTTATTATGGGTCATCTCCTTCAACGACTATAAGTACACAACCGCACTATTATCGGGGGTACCCATACGCATACACGCAAATCTATGGTGCCCCTCCCCAGTCCAGCTCTACATCTACATTCCCCGCGTCTCCTACACCTCACCCCAGTCATACTACTCCATACCAAGCAGGTGGTGCCATCCCAGTGCAGCTTCCCGTCGCGTCGTTGCCTGCCCTTCACGCACTGGGCATCGTGCCGGTTCCAGCGGCTTCCCTCCCTCCAGACGGTCAGCCACAACCACCAGCGGTTCTCCGCGGATCAACATCAAATGGTACTATGCTCAGTCTAGAAATCAATGTTTCGTTGTTGCAACAGGCCCAGATGAGTGGGCTGGCGATGGTTTTGAATTCGTTGATGTCACGAAGTAGCTCCGGGGCCCCAGTAGGTTATACGGCCAATTCTTCTGGGGCAGTTTCAGCTGTCCCCGGTGGTACAAATGTGGCCACCAGTTGATTGAGACTACATGGGTAGTCAGGAGGCCGATTGTTTATATATACGTTACACTCTTAGAACATACAGCAAAACATAATTTTGGATTTATCATTGCGCTGAAGGCGAAAGCTCGCAAGCGCGGCCGGAAACGCAAGGAGTGTATACAATATAGTGAGACCTACAATAAGGTAATATCCATATAGGAAGGGAAGGAGAGAGAAAAAAAGACGAAAGTTACAACGGAGGGAATTCTCCAAACATACTTAGTTAGGACTGACATCAGACTCGGAATCGATGTCCCTTCTCTTGACGTTTACCATACACTACTAGTGGTCCCGGCCTCCCTTTGCTTCATAAAGATCGGGCGCAATGTTTCTATTGAACCAGTACGCGTGTACTTACACAATTCCCATGTTTGATCGTACTTGCAATAGCTATCGCACACTGCTGACTCGCCAGTGTCAGGGAATTTAGGCACACACGTAGGCGGAAGTTGATATTTGGGGGCCTGCCAATGTATCAGAGGTTACCGGTTTGTGATCCTTCTTCTATACATATCCACATTTGAATGGCTCTTATCTTTCCACCGCCAACAGTTGTCACATTCGACCGTGAACCCTACGTAGCCTTGAACTCTGCCTTGGGCACCGCGGTCGTGCGATAGTTGGTACGGCATTCCAACATGTAATGCCATAAGTAAGCAGGAACCCACTTATGAAACATAAGGAAACAGGTCTGGATGGTACGTACGTACGTACGAATGACTGTATGTGTCGGGTATTGCATGGCGTCATAGTAGGGACTCTATGTGTGGGTAGACCGGATTCACGCAATAGGCGCTTGGCGGATACAAGGCTAGGAGGGCACTGGGAAGCTACGGACGCGTCAAAAATTTAAGCACCATTAAACTGGTTTAGACCTCGTGAGTACAGAATACGTGTTCTCACTCACTTGAATCGGCATTGTCCATGCTCTTCCTCTGGCACATTCGCTGCTTCTCAGATAGAAAGCTGACTCCAGGTCAAAAACACCTTGAACACTTAAGTTGGCGCCGATACTGTACCCACGAGCCAGTAAGCTTACCTCCTCAAGATAGATTTGAAATGAGGTGAGCGCCAGTGATACCCCTTGGGACATGCTCATCGGAATTTCAGCGGTTGTTATCACAGAGACTCAATCCAGTACGACATGCCGGGCTAATGAATTGGCGGAGGAAATTGTAATCACCGTGCCCTGTATCTGGCGGCAGGTTTTTTGCTCAACATATACGTCCTCAAGAAGTACCATTATCACACGGACTTTTCTATTTTCTGAGAAACATTATACACGTGACTGAAATTTACCTTACTAGGAAAGGGCTAGATTGTGTGTATAAATCATGTTGGAGAGAGAGCCGGATCAGGCAACAGAAGTGGTGCCTTGTAACCGAACCTCTCTCGCTGTGCCAGATGCACACCGACAGCTAGCGTGCGTAGCCTAACTATTCAGCACCCTTTGGATTTGTTAGTTCTAGCTCTATTTCTTCATCCAGTTGACAGCTTTTAATTATAGAGTTTCACAGTAGCTGGATGTCTCGTAACGTCCCCCCCCCTGATGGCGGACCATCGTCGACCACCTGGCGACGCGAACGACTGTTACACCTCGGAGGTGATACAGCAGTCCCGGAGCATGAGGCCACTACCCCCTCTGATATCGGAGAGCCAGCACCTTCCGAAACCACGTCTCTGCAGCAGAACGACCGCAATAACACATCTTATGGCACTGTACCGTCGCATAGGCACACATTCGATAAAACGTCCTTCGGTTTTTCCTCTCATCGAGGTCTTCCACAACTTCCTAATCTCAATTTCCTCCATAGAACAACCTCTAATCCTCCAACCCCTCGGTCACCCTCAGCATTTAGGGACCTGGCTTTTTCTCGGCTGAGCCTCCAGCGCCCAATCTCATCATATGATGCTCCACTTCGTTCCAAAGACGGTGTGGAAACCGATGCCGATGCAAAAACCAACGGCATCCGTGTATGGTACTCATCTTTCTCTTCTATCGATTGGCTACACGACGCCATCAAAGACTCCGTGCGCTTCTCTCGTCTCCGAAGGCGCAAGTCTCTTCGGGCCCGTGTTCGATTGGCTATCGACAAGAGTCTTGGATGGTTCATTGTGACCATTGTTGGTTTCCTCACTGCAGTTGTGGCTTTCTTGATCGTCCGCAGTGAGCAGTGGTTGTTTGATACCAAAGATGGATATTGCCGCGATTCATGGTGGAAAGCAAAGGCATTTTGTTGCCCCGATGTTGATGAGATAAGAACTTTCGGCCTGCCGAGCACCAGTAACGACGAGGGTAATTGTTTGAAATGGAGAAAATGGTCGGATGTGTTCTCAGGGGAGATGGGGGGGCTGGGCGACAATACAGTGGACTATTTATCCTATGCCTTTATTGCAGTAAGACTTGTTCTTACCGCATCTATGAAATCCGTGGAAGTTCTAAAAACTTCTTTTCTCCTAGGTGTCTCTCGCTCTGACGTCCGCGCTCCTCACGATCTATTTGACAAACTCCACTACTTTTGTCACCCGCAAAGAATCCGGCGTTCTTTCACCCGGATTCCAAGGTTCCAGCGACTCTAAGTACGGACCCCCAACAACTGTATCCAAGAGAAAAGTCATGTACTATGTATGTCCCATTTTTTCCCTCAATAGTCTCGCCAAACCTAACTAGACAAGGCCGCCGGAAGTGGTATTCCAGAAATCAAGACGATTCTCTCTGGTAAGAGAGTGGTTTGATTTCCTCTTTTCGTAGGCTTATGGTGGTCCTTGCTAGGGTTTGTGATCCACGGTTATCTTGGTGGCCGGGTACTGTTTACAAAATCTCTTGGGCTGGCACTTTCCGTTGCATCTGGTCTCTCTCTTGGCAAAGAAGGTCCGTTGGTACACATGGCGAGCTGTGTCGGTAATATTGTCAGCCGCTTCTTTGGGAAATATGAGAACAATGAAGGTGGTTTTTTCCATCATGCAATACAACGTCACATTTAATGTCTGGGTAGCCAAGCGTCGCGAGATCCTCAGCGCAGCATGTGCGGCTGGGGTGGCTGTAGCTTTTGGAGCACCTATTGGCGGAACCTTGTTTAGCTTGGAAGAAGTGTCATACTTTTTTCCTCCGAAAGTAAGCATAGTATATTATAAAAACCAATTTACTGACTTGTTGCACAAGGTTATGTGGAGGAGGTTTGTTTACCCCATGTTTACGTTAAAATTCTAACCAAATGCATCTTAGTTTCTTCTGTGCGATGATTGCGGCCATTACTCTGAAGATGTTGGACCCTTTTGGCACGGGAAAGCTTGTGCTCTTCCAGGTCACCTATAGCAATGTCGGAGTCTTTCCTTACTGTGGGTACTCGATCTAACGTTACATAGGACTGGCATGCATACGAACTATTTCCATTTATCCTCCTTGGCGTATTTGGGGTACGTTAACTTGCTTCTTCAGATGGAACATTTCCTAAATTGATATGACAGGGGGTGTATGGTGCCTACTTTTCGAAACTGAATTATAGCTGGAGTAAGCATATTCGGAACAAGACATGGCTCAAATCGCACCCGATCGCAGAAGTGGTCCTTGTAAGTCCTTGGCAATTTCTATCTACATGTTTATCTTATCAACCCTGAATCAGATTACTATCATCACGACATTCTTATGCTTCCTCAACCCATATACTCGCATGAGTGGTACAGAACTTGTCTATAACCTGTTTTCCGAATGTCACTTGGGCTCAGGAAACACTCACTCGGGATTGTGCGCCGTAGACCCAAGTTCGTTCGAGGGTATTTGGCCTGTTGTCCGTGCGATTCTGGTGGCAATGAGTGTCAAAGCATGTTTGACTGTCGTTACATTTGGTATCAAAGTTCCTGCTGGAATATTCATACCATCTTTGGGAGTCGGCGCTTGCGCAGGGAGGGTTATGGGGATTATCATGCAATGGCTGCAATGGCAGAAACCCGGGTTCAGAATCTTTGCTTGTAAAGGCGATACGGATTGTGAGCTTCCGTCGAACTTTTCATTTCATTTCAGTACTAAAGACGCGCGGCTTCCAGGCATCATTCCTGGGCTCTATGCAATGGTTGGCGCTACTGCTACGCTATCCGGTGTTACGGTCAGTTCGCAGAAGCATCTGCGCGCTCTTCCATTCCTCCTAACTGCGCCCATAGCGGACTACAGTATCCTTGGCAGTTATCATGTTTGAACTCACAAACACATTAACCTATGTCGTCCCTGTCATGCTATCTGTCTTGGTCGCCAAGACTGTTGCCGACGCCTTGGAACCGAAAGGAATATATGATCTTGTAATTGAGCTAAACCAACTTCCTTACCTCGATTCTAAACACGAATACCTTTGGGGAAACCTTCAAATTAATGATGTGGTAAGAAACCTTTCCTCTTTTATCTCAGAACTAGTAGTCCGACTTATCATTGAATCTTTTCCAGACTTCTCGTGACGTCGAGGTAATCAGGCTGGACAGAAGGAATACTGTCAAAAGCCTGCGAGATCAACTTCTCACTTTGACATCGTCTGGAAATGACGACAGCGGTTTTCCAATACTAAGACGCGATACAAATGAGGATGGGTTGAGAATGGTAGGCTACATTGGTGCCAATGAGCTGGAGCATGCCCTTAGTAGGTAAATTTTACTGCCCGCCTTTTGGGTTTCTAACATATGTCCCGTCAGGCCTCGTAGCCGATGAAGCCGAAGATGAAATCCGCTTCCATGCCACATACTCCCACAACTTGGCCGCTTCCTCCATCTCCTCGCTGCAGGAAGAATCCACGGATCCTTCCCAAGACTTGTTTGATTTTAGTGCTTATATGGATCAGGTGAGACACTATATCTGAAAGTGCGGGCTCTTTTACTTACTATGGGAACCCCGACTCGCAGGCTCCGTTGACCGTCCAATCTAATTCGCCACTGGAGATGATCCAGCAATTCTTCGTTAAACTTGGTGCGCGATATGTCGTCGTTACCGACACGGAAGGCCTGTGTATGTGTTACCGTTTACACTTTCGCGGATCATACTGAACCACTTTAATAGACGAGGGTGTTATTGACAAGAAAAGCTGGGTCATTTTTCTCGGCGACTTGGAAGAGAAATCGTAAATGAATGCTTTGCTGGTTTTCATCTTTCCATGTTATCATGCTCTATTATATCTACGAGGCTCATGATTCATAAATACCCAGTATTTTATAAACGAACATTCTGTACCTAGTGTTTTTCTCATAACCAAATACATACCTACTGGGGCTCGCAAAACAATTTACTATTTGGCAATATTTGGGTGCTTGTATTTTCCCACAGTCTTTGGCAGACCTATTGACAACCTCATCTCTGTACATCTAAACGACGATGGCGAACGCTGGCCTTGGAGTCCCCGTAAAGCTACTGCACGAATCCCTGGGACACATCATCACTGTCGAACTAAAAACAGGCCAACTTTATCGGGGTAAACTTGCAGAAGGTACGCTTATACTTCCGTAGCATGTTTCAACTTTATGCTACATCCAACTTATTTTGCGATTCAGCGGAAGACAATTTGAATATCTCTTTGAAAGATATCACTGTTACAGGTCGCGATGGACGTGTATCACAGTTAGATCAGGTCTATATCCGAGGGAGTATGGTGCGATTCTTTATTGTTCCAGATATGTTGCAGAACGCACCCATGTAAGTTGCATGAGTCTCGATATTGAGTTAATTACGACCCCATTTCCTAGGTTTAAACGAGTGGGACCGAACGCGATGAGAGGAAGAGGAATTGGTACGGCACGTGGACGTGCAACAATCATGCGGGGTATGTGCACTATCTCATCTAAGCTTTTCAAAAATTCACCCTATAATCTTGCCCTTTAGCAAATGGTAATGTTTTCTTTCGCAATCAGGTCAACACATTTCTTACACGGTTGATCTTTCCACCTAGCCCGGAGAGGCCGTGGTGTTGCCCCAACAGGCGCGCGTGGGATCAGACGGTGAAACCAGCACAGATGCCGTTAGCCCTCGTCCAAAATCTCTGTCTTGTGCCCAGCTGTCTCGTATATTG
>CEMJ01393790.1:23205-43594 GCA_900068955.1 Clitocybe nebularis | reverse complement strand
TGGTACCATAAAGTAACATCTACCCATTGTGAGTAACAATGCCAAAAAGCTTGGTGCCTTTTGTACCCTGTACTTTCTACCTCCCGTGGATCGGCCAGGTTCGCTGTTTCTTTAGTTGCGCTCAGGAATGTGACCGTCACAATGGAAGACCTTGAAAGAATCCGTTGAATTGTTACATATGTCATATTCTAAGTCTGGTACGTTGAATCGGTCTTGATTCCCAAGGCTAAAATTATCATTGGACTATAACTTGTCAGCGGCTTCATGTCGTGGATTAGTCCAACTCCACACTACAAGTACATACCTGTTAAGGGCTGGGACCATTGAGTTAGGCTACGTAACGGGTCTGGTGACGGATACAAGAGAGTTCTGCGGTGGTTTTGCGGTTGGCATCAATGATCTCAAGGTTAGAGCATGTGGGTATCCCTGAGGATTCCAAAATATCCTATTATCACTTGTCTTCGGTAGTGCTCAGCACCACCGCCGATAACATATATGTATTTCCCACTCAATACATGCTTCTGTCTATGGAAGATTTTGAATGTGGTAGAAGCAACGTCTTATTCCTGTTCACTGACTTCTTGGGAAAATCGTTATTCCGATCATCCATACACAGAAAAAAATTATTGACTGATATTTATGTAAGCCGAGCACGTAGTTTTGTTTGCTCCTCGTCAACGCGTCAACCGGCATTGTCATAAAAATCCTTAGAAATCTGAAACCCGACCCTTAAAACTCCAGTCACCTCCCGGATCTGCTCCCCATCTACCAACAGGCTCTCTCTTCGGACCGCCTTCTTCTCCAGTTGTGGGATTGACATCGCCTTCGAAGTCAGGTTTGATGGGTTTGGGCGCATCTGGGTGCCTTGTGAGGTCAACCTCGACATCGGCTGTGGCGAGGGGTGTTTGAACGTTGCGTTGAAGCTCTTCGAATTCACGTTGCAACTCGCGTGGTAACGAAGGAGGTGATGGACGATGCATATTGGTGGACATTCTTCGGTAAGGTGTCGCCGCAAACAACCGAAACAAGGTACTTGGGCATAGGACGGCGGAATGCATGGAGATCTTTTGAAGTAGTGGGGAATATCTTTGGCAAAATTTAGTCACCGACTATGAGGATGAATGTGAAATGGTGAACTGTACAAAGCAATGCGATATGGGCGGAAGTAAAGTGTATAAACTGGGTTACGTAAGTATTGGACCTGATTTGCGTCCCTAGTGGCGGTTTCAAGTTGGTATTGGGAAGGGAACACTTCAGCACACCTCCAAAGGAACTCCACAATATCTTGAATTTGCGCACTTTGTGATAACAGTCTTATCGCTCGGTGTTCCGGAGCTGATTGTTCCTGGCTGTGGTACATGTTGTAGCTATAGCCGTTGCACTCACCGCCAGCCGTCACTGGTACTTTCTTACAAGTTTCTTACGGTATAAAAATAAGCGAGGTGTGCGGGACGGAAATGAACCCTAATCTACTTGCAGGCACCTCAACGCCAGGGAAGGAGATGCGTAATTGAGAGGCTAACAACGAGATTCACAAGACCCGATGGAGAACGGAAGTTATTGATCGACTACTTATTATTCAAACCCACGTGAATCCGAATTCCTTGGTACACTCTCAAACTTTCTTGGTCAACGTTGTCATTCCCCTACTAAGGTCTACTTAATATCCTCTACCAAAACCCTGCTCACCGGTAGCCTTCGGCCCCGCCGCAGTCCGTCCTTTTCTCAGGATCTCCAAGCAGCATTCTTATACGTTGTCAGGACTCATCTCAGCGCGCTTTTCAATTTCTGGTGGCTGCACAGAAACCGCCATTATTTTGATGCAGGGGACAAACTATACATATCTACACCCGGCTTCAGCTGAAAATAATAGTTTGACCCCTTCTGGATCGGTAGGCTTCTCGAGTTCCCCTCCATCTCATTTGCAAAACCACTACGATCACGATGTCTCCACGGACAAGAAACGGAAGATAGACCGAGCTTGCGATGCTTGCCGCCGCCGCAAAACTAAATGTGATGGGCCCAGGATGTTCGACAATGTCTGCACGAATTGTCTACAAAGCAAAAAGCCTTGTACTTATCTGTAAGCAACGCTGGGGCCTGTAATATTGATGCTAGACGATAGTAAATACCTGACCCCATTACTACTCTTTCAGTGAACCCTCAAAGCCCCGTGGACCAACAAAGGCGTAAGCTATCAGTGCACCTCGCACCTCTTCTACTAACAAAATATATTAGTTACGTCACTGAATTAGAAGACCGAATGGAAAAACTTGAAGCCCTTTTGAAGCAGGTAAAAATTCACATCTGCTTAGGCGCTCTGGGATATATTCTCCCTTTCTGTGAAAATCTCGTGTAGTTGACCATGCGCTCGTTATTCTTCCCGGCTACTTGAAAGTCTGGTACCATACTTACTCTTCTCCTTTTCCCAGCTTCGGCCAGAAACTGATCTTGTCTCAGAACTCGGGCCGCCACTCATCCGTGCTTCCTGGAAAAGGCAAGATATATCTCCAAACACGTTTCACGAACACCAGCCACCACTTTTATCGTCGTTACGTGTGGTCGGGGGCTCGCATACTTTACCACTGCACTCACCAGAAGTTCATCAATACATACAACCGGGGCACAATGCCTCTGGAAGTGTGACAACGTCCCCACTCGTGGGGCGGACGACCCACCTTATATTTGGGTCGCAACCAATTCACAAACACTTACATTCTAGATCCGAACGTCCTTCACCTGAAGGAGACAGCGATAACGAGTCGTCTTCGTCAGACGACTCTTCATCTTCTCGTACTCTTGAGATAGAAAATATTTCAGGCCTTGTGAAGAAACTGACACTGCGTGGGACGGAGGATGATTCACAAAACACCCTAGACAATAACGCTCGATTTCATGGAAGGAGTAGTGCCGTAGCGCTGGTGGAAGCCACTCGAAAATTTAAAATGATGCATATTTTGGAAACACTGGAGAGTGGGCGACCCTCTACTCCTGTAAGTTTGACTCGACGACCCGAGTTCTGGCGCACACCTAGAGTGAGTCCCCATCTCTTACGTCTGTTTTGTGCTTCCTTGATAACCCCCGGCCACTAGTGGGAGCTTACTTGGGAAGGGCTCAACATCGAATCCAGAGAACTCTTTTCTTCCGTACTCGCAGGATTTCCTCCACCCGACCTCGCTCTCGAACTCATTCATCTCTACTTTCAACATTCAAATTCTCTATTCCCTCTTCTTCATCGCCCAACCTTTGATCGTCAGTGGAAAGAGGAATTACATCATAAAAATATTTGGTTTGCCGGTGTATGCGCCTCGTTATTTGCTGTAGCTAGTCGATTTACAGATGATCCACGGGTCATAAAAGATATGAGGAGGGCAGATTCGGGCGAGCCAGAATGGGAACTTGCCGGTTGGGGTTATTTTGAGGTGGGAATTGGTCAGTTTATCATCTCATCAACCGCAAATGTTATGATGGATTTGTCTCCACTTCGACGTAGGTATACATCGGGCTCGGAGAAGTTTATTCTATCCTGCAAGCTTATTTGAAATACAAACCTTCACTGCAAGTTTCTGCTTACTGTGATTCGATTTTGCAGCTCACATACATCCCGTAGCTTATCGGGATATATCTTAGAGGGACGGGTAGTTACCCGGCTGCTTGGATCCTAGTCAGCAATGGAATTCGTAAGGCTCAAGATGTAGGTGCACATCGCCAGAACGTCTATCGCAATAAACCGACAGTTGATGAAGAACTTTGGAAACGCGCATTTTGGTGTCTCATCGCATTTGACCGGATTGGTGGGGCCATCCTCGGTAGGGGGTGCGGTGTTGGGGAAGAAGAGTGAGGGCCCTTCTCCTACTCCTGCTGACCACTTGCTTAGGCTAACCAGAATGCTAGCTTTGATATAGAACTTCCACTTGAAGTTGACGACGAATTTTGGGAAACGGAGGATCCTTCAATGGCCTTTCGACAACCTCATGGGACTCCTGCTAGGGTCAGTGCTTTTAATCTTGTGATCAAACTCTCGCAAATCATGGCATTCGCCTTGAAGACACTCGTATGTTCAGCCTCTCCTTGCTATAATGCTGTCCTGATTTGAAACTGCCACAAGTACGCCACCGATAAATCGAAGGTTTTCGGCGGTTTAACAGAGTCAGATTGGCGTAATGATGTGATTGAGCAGCTAAATACGGCAATGTCGGAGTGGATCGCCGCGGTGCCTGCCCATCGTGAGCCGTATAACATTTATCATTATTCCATCCTCCCAACTTGCTTTCTTCTCCAGTTACATTGCACAACCAAGCGGAAAATTCGAGTTTCTTTTTTCAAGCAGCCACGTTGCATACGTTTTATCATCTTGTGCAGATGCTCATTTATCGGCCCTTTGTGAAAAATTCCCTCCCCTCATCGCCACTCTTGGACAGGTCCCCGTTCCCCTATCCTGCTATGGAAATCTGCGTTGAAGCTGCAAGGTCATGTGCTCGGATCGCCGAAATTCAAATACAACGCGGGCTTTCGAAGGTTCCTATCGTGATACACGCAGCCCCTATATGTGCCGGAATGCTTCTAGTCGAAATATGGGATCTGAAGGCGCAGGAAAAGTTGCAGCAGTTGGGGAGCCTGGAAGATGTCAAACCGACATCCGTCCATAGGATTGAGCTTTTGATGGCCGACGTCAAAATTTTCGTCGGCGTATTGGAGCGGGCAAAGCCCCGATGGCCCTTTGTATCTTCTTTCTTGTAAGTCGGCCTGCTTTGTTCATCTTAGAATGAAGGACGGTGTTTACCTGTTTACGTGTGGTTCAGACAGCAGATACTGGAAGCTCTGCCAGGCGATTCATATGGTCGTGTGGCCCTCAGACCACCAGATCGCATTGCACACCCACGATCGAACACAGGGGATAACAGCTCTCTCAAGGGAAAAGGAAAAGGACTTTCGTCACAAGCTGGCTTACAATCGCAACCCTTACCACACCACCCTCCACCCGAGAGGCCCCTGTCACCGTTGATACAGCAGGGTCAATATGATTGGCCATGGCAATCGCCTGTCCCAGACCGCACAACTTGGCCACCCCGTTTTCCGCGCCATCCCAAGAATCTGGCAATCAACCCCTACCCAGTTTTATACCGAATCCCCGATCCACCGGTCATTTTGAAACAAGAGACCTCACCTCAGCGACCCGCTTCTGGACTCATATCAGATCGTTGTTACAGTCACAATGAACCCCAACCACAAAGCGCTGGAATAGGATCGTCTTCACAGCATACAAGACCGCATCATTCGCGGGTTCGACCACTCTCAGAATCCACCGTGCCCATTTCCTTCCCCACAACCGACAGACCAGTTTCATATGTCAACGGAACCATGCGTCGTACCCCTTTCCCATCATACCTTGAAATAGAAGCGACAGATAAAGAGGACAACCGCCGAGGCGGAAGTCGCAGGATGGTTATGGACGGTAGAAGTGGAAGTAATAAGCATGATACCGCAGATGATATGCATTACGAATTCGCCAACGGTGACGAACCAACATACAGTTATCTTCGACATCCGGAACCTCGGTCTCTCCCCCTTCGTCCACCAAACCCCGATGTGGGAGGTTTTCAGTACGTCCCTCAACATCACATAAATTGACCAGGACCTGATAGATTTAATGGAGCAGTCAACAGCGCCGTGACTCGGGACATGAACGACCGTTGATACCTGTTCCTTGGAACACAAGTGGGGATGATGCCCTACCTTCAACGTCACAGCATTTATACGAGAGTCAGTATCCTCAAGGACCTGTGTATTCTTCGAGTCGTATCCTCCGACGTTGACATATTGACACTCACTTGTATTTTCTCATTTTTGCATCGCTTATATCAAGGCTATCTTTGTATCCATATATCTTTAGCTTTCTGTATACAGTTACATCATGATCCGCTAATGACCAGGACACCATACTTCATATTCTTTCAAACCAGGACGCTTACTGTAACACGAGTCTGCTAGAACACAATACCACTAAGATACACTTTACTATAAGTATCAACCAGTCAATCATATTGTCTGGTAGTATATACAATGGTACTTTTAGATATCATAGATGATATCAAAAAAAGACCATGACCATGTAACACCACCAGTTACATCTTCTAAACCCACCCTAGCCTGAGCAGTATAAAAGTGACCCGCCCAATGATATGCAGGATGCCAAGTGCCAGCTGTAGATGCAGTTCCAAGTAAAACCCGTACTTTTATACGACTAAAGGCGAGCATGGGTGAGCAGAGGAATGACAATGAACAACGAAAATTAACGTACGAAGGACAGCGTTGATACAACCGTCATTTTCAGGATTATTCGTGATTTGTGCGTATTTTCCGAACACAACCTTCCCACCAGTTGTGACCATACCCAGCTCCGAAACATTAACTTCAATTACAGTGCCCTTCGTCATGACCCCGAGCTGGGTATACATGGGTGATTGAGGATTTTTCTTGACACCAAGGATTTGCAATTGGAAAGTAGCCTTCAAATCAGCTATAGACCTGATCAGTTTGCATATATAATTGCATAAACCCCGTCTCCACATACGGTGTGTAACGTTTGCCTTTTTATACCGCAGGGCCATCGGCCGAATAAATCTCTCCATCTTAACAGGCTTCCTGGTAAAGCCTTCACCAACAAATGTCGCCTTGGTCACCATCCGCTTCCAAGCCTTGCTCTTGCTCTTTCCGGTCTTCATCACTTTGAACATCTCATCTTCTGCGATCCCCCTCACTCTAGGCAGCGGCACAGCATACTTTGCAGCTTTGTCCTTCCGCTTCTGTTTTATTGCGCTTGAAAGAGCTTTTGCATCCTTCTGTCCTTCGCGATCAAGTAGATACGTGGGCAATGCGCCATCAGGAACAGTCGAAGAGTCTGCTTGTTTGACATTTCGCTCGTCGTGTGCCTTGAGAGTTTTTTTAAGTTGAACCTTCTCAGCATGACGTCTA
The DNA here is from genome assembly GCA_900068955.1 of Clitocybe nebularis. Classification (NCBI taxonomy): domain Eukaryota; kingdom Fungi; phylum Basidiomycota; class Agaricomycetes; order Agaricales; family Clitocybaceae; genus Clitocybe; species Clitocybe nebularis. Next base: position 36,619 of record CEMJ01393790.1, on the reverse strand, counting down.
GCGTGTAAGAGTTTCGCCTTGATACCAAATGCTTTTTGAGCAAAGGCAGAGTTGGTATGAACCGCACGAGCTTCCCGCTTGCGCCTGTTTTCAAGATTAGCACAGTCCAGATGAAGAGAGGATCAGATTGTCGTACTTGCGCTCAAAGTGATCTAACCGCCGACCATGGCGCTTTATGTGTTCTTCGATATACTCGTTCTGGAAAAGATTGAGACCACAGGGTATATATTGGAGTCAAGAACATTACCTGAGGCTATAAAGATCAAGGGGAACGTCAGGATCTGAATTGTACGAGGCGGAGAAAATGCTTACCATGACTGCTCGAACGTTGAAAAGCTTGCTAGATAAACAACGACCAACAACATAGAATTATGATATTGACTGGCCACGTGGTTTCCAACTATTCGACGTGTTTCGGTGCTGTCCGCACAGTCGTTCATTCACACTTCTCTTCCTCTTTCTATCATGTGGCAGGATACAAGTAATCCATATGGCGCGTCGTCATCTCAAAATACTTACTATCCCCAACCACCCGCGCCCGATTCCCCCCTTCAATTCTATGCTCCAGCTGGGGTGTCAGATCCAAACAACTTTTATCCCGGTTCACGGCCGAGTTTGGATGGGAATGTAGGCGCACAGGGGACAATATCTCAGCAAGGAATGGGACCGGGCTATGGCGGAAATATACAGGCCGCAGGGGGGTGGTGGACGGCGTTTGGGACCGGTGGATTCGAAGGCGAGCCACCCTTATTAGAAGGTATAAACATTTACTTCCTGGTAAACTCTATCATATCTACCACTTATATATACAGAACTTGGGATCAATTTCTCCCATATTCGCGCAAAATCATTGACAGTTCTCAACCCCCTACGTGGTGTCGATGCACGTATCATGGACGACGCGGATATGGCTGGTCCAATCATCTTTGTATTTTGCTTTGGTATTTGTCTTCTCTTTGTGAGTATATCTTTTCTTTGTACCAAAGTCTACTCTATTGACCATCACACATGAAGTCTGGAAAACCGAATTTTGGCTACATTTACGGTGTTGGCCTTTTTGGCTCTGCATCTATGTATACTCTGCTGAATCTCATGTCTGAGCGGGGAATCGATGCATACCGTGTGGTGTCAGTTCTTGGATACTGTCTACTCCCCATGGTTGGTGTAAGCGCTATCAGCGTCATGATGGTCTTGGAGTATGTGTTTCTTTTCTATACTACTCCTGAAACTAAGAGCCCCTAATGTCACAGCGGTAAATTTGGATATCTTCTAACGATACTTTCGATTCTATGGTGCACATATGCCGCGTCTGGGATCTTCGTAGCTGTTCTTCAGATGACTGAACAGCGGCTTCTTGTTGCCTACCCCATTGGACTATTATATGGTTGTTTTGCTCTTCTGAGCGTATTCAATGGTTCTGCAGCTGGAGAATGACGGGTAGTAGGATTTTGAGTGATGAATAAGTACAGGTAGAGCCCATTGTAATAGCCTGGTAAAATGGAACTACAGATTTTTCGCAGGGGAATACGAAAGAATAGTTTACAATGACATTAATATTATTATATATAATAGGGTGATTGATAGATTATCCCTAATTATGCGGACCTATTTCCTGTAAGCAATTGTCTACTATACAGCTTCAAAAGGATCTCCATGATCTCTTCCAACGGCGCGGTTGCATACTCATTCACGTATTGCGGGAGAGAATCCTCCAAATTGAACCCAGCCTTTTTCATGAAGAAAGGATGCATGACATCAGGCGTTGCCTCACCCAGCTGTCGCATAGTCAGGCGTTCGATGTGGCGATCTCTGTGGACGTAATTGATCCCTGTCCGTTTGGTCGGTTTCCCTACTTGCGTTTCTATGGAGGGGAAAGCCTGGGGTCCAGGCGAGAGCTGGTCGCGGGGGGTACTGGGGAAAGACTGATATCCGGAAGAGTTCTCCGCCATTGAGGACCTTAACGCAGTGGTAGGAGAGAACGGCGAGAACACTTTAGGCCCTAGGGAGGGAGTCGTTGCCGATCTCGGTGAGTCAACAAGAAGTAATGGCTCTGGCGGTTTCTTTCGGCCATTTGCACTATTTGAGGTTGCGGTATTCAATAAGGTTCGCCAATCCGTCGTAGCTTTCACTTGATCCATCTCTCTGGTGAGATTTTTTCGGAGAATCGTGAGCCACGAATAAAGAGACACGTTCAGAGTGATGTATATGTTTTCGAAGTCTCGCATTCCTTCTCGTCGAACGAACTTGCTGTGGAAATCGTAGACAAGATTTGTCGCCGTGTCAACCACCTGTTCTTCGCTGACCATATGCATCATCATTGATGGGAGTCCAACAATGATGGCTTCCGAGGCATTTCTCAGAAGACCTGCCAGCCATTCCCTCCCGTCTAGCAAGTCTGCCGTTGGAGGATGACCAAGTCCTGTGAACTTTGAGGTTGACATCGACGAAAATGACAAGTGCAGGTCCTTCTTTCCCGGTGTCGATTCCGATTCTACCAGGCGATCCAAGCGAGCACGGATATCACGGCCAACAAATTGTGCTATCTCAAGATCGTCCATCGTTCGTGGAAAGACCACCAAACGGAGCAAATCGAGGCGGAGGCTCATGTGCTGTGTAATGACGTACATCAAACCGCTATCTGCCTCTTTGAAACGGCTACGCGCTGAATGCAACATGGCTTCCGCTACAGCTGACAGTGGATTTTCAGGCTTCGGGCTGCGAGTGACACGGAATGTCTTTGATTCTTTGCTTGCTCCAAGACGCTGGGCGTCCATGTTGCTCGTAAATTTGTTCGCATAGGTTAAAAGTTTTGGAATGGTGCCGACCGTAGCCACAACGACAATTTCAGGGCTCATGACGGTAAAGGATAATCGAAGAGGCCTCTCTTCAGCGTGTTCTTGGTGGGAAATCGCTGACCAGTCGTCAAGTATTTCCACCTCCAGAGGCTCCGCACTATAAAAGGGTAAGAGATGCGATTGAAGATGTTTATAAATGACTTACCGATAGTGAAGTAGCCTTTGATGATCAGATTCCAATGAGACAATGAGAGGCCCACTTGTCATGCGTAATTCGAGCATACGACTTTTTCCGTCGCTGTTGAGTGGGCTACCTTCAGTACTACGGATGGTTTGGAATACACATTTTGGGACATGTGCATGACCAGCGATGTTCCCTTTTGCGTTTATTGCAAGTTTTGCGACGAAGACAGAGACTTCATTGAAAGCCTGTGTAAGTTTCGTCCGTAGAACCGCGTCGTTGAGATCCAAGGTCACAACACTAATGGATTGCCCCAAGTCTATTTCCAGGGTTATTTGCCGAATGCGGACTAGAATGACCACGGTAAATTCATGTTTTGGTGATTCGGTTTGGAAATTGCTAGAGGACGGTGAGTGTGTCTTGCTCACGACGGCGAACTGGCTGTTAAAGATCGGAATGCGATCCAGCCAGACGGCTTTAAAGCACAACACGTCCTGTAAACGAGAGAAGCGTACAATGCCGAGAAATTCGGTATCAAGAACCACAGAAACGGAACTGACCGAAGGTCCTCCACTAGATCCTATCTTGGCAAAGGTGACCGAGAATGCAAGATTACGAGCATCCAACTTGACACAGTCTTCACTCAAAAACCCGTGCTTGAGACCGAGTGTCAATCCCCCCACGCTTCCAGTGAAGGTCACCTCGCGGGCGCCGGGAGAAACATTGACAATAAAACCTCCACTGTCCCAATGCAACCCAGCAATGACATTGACATCGGGTTGACAAGTCAGTTCTAATTTGGATTGGTCGATGCGGAGACTGAAACTGATCCGCATACTTGACACAGGATCTATGCCATCAGTGTTCGGCAAGGTAATCGCAGGTGGGATGTCAGGTAAAGTTGGATTTATGGGATATGGTGTCTGCAGGCTGATTTTCCGCAACCGGGCCTCTATATGGCTGACGAGTTCCGTTAGGAATGGAAGCAACGTCGGTCTTAACGTGTTTTGGCTGGAATGTACTGTGCTCTTGAACATAAGAATGGATGGCTCGGATTCTTGGCTTACACCAAGCTTTCGGGAGGCTGGGGTTGCCCTATACTCCGCCCAAACAGATACAACGGGGAGGTTGAAAACCTCGGCTCCTAGGTCCATGACTTGTTCGTCGGATGGTTCATGATGTTTATGGGAAAATGATCTTGTCCGATATAAGTTGGAGGCGGACCCGCTATACACCCGTACCTTTCCACTGAAGAATGTGAGGGAGGCGAAAACGTTAGATGTCAGCAGAGCGGTGTATTGTTTTTCTAAGCTCTGTTCCTTCTCGGTGCTGCTTTCTATACCTATTGGTGTACGAGGAGCGCTGGTAGAGAGTTTCTCGACTCTGTCCTTCCCTTGACGGTACACATCAATTAAAGAAAAGACATATGAAGGTATATTTGAGTCGAGGTCGAGAATAAAGCCGCTAACATTTGCTTCGATCCAGACGTGTCGAGATGATGATGAATGTGTAGACCTGAGCTGGGCTTCCATTTCGGGATAGATAAGTCTATTGCGCGTTTGATGACTCTCGCCTGAAAAATCACTAGACACCGACTGCCTGAAACTAATCATTGTTCAGCAGAAGAAAACATTAAAGGCATATTACATACCGAGAGACGAATTGGAAAGAAAAACTTTTCATGATTGCTTGCCCAGTTTCGCCTCGATGTGTACCAAATTCTATCGACCTGATGGAGAATAAAAAGGCCCTAACAGCACTAGAATCTCGATTTCCAGTCTGAGGTAACTCAAGATCGTGATCATGGGTCAGGGGGAACGCAACACCGATGTTTCGCGTCGAAACGTTGATGATGAAGTTATCTAACCAAGACGATTTCTCCTCTATCTTGGTGGTTCCTACCCCGTCATCGAAGGTTTTCAGGATGCTTTGAGTCTTTTCTTTGAATGCTGCGAGTTCCAAGGCGCGTTGTTCCTGGCGGTCGAGCATCTCAGCCTTCGTAGAAATGGTCAGTACAATTCGTCCAGGGCATTATTTTGAGGGTTCTACCTGAAGGTGGTCAATGAAGTCGCCTACTTCTCCAATTGAGCTTGGTTGCATGACTGCATGCATTTTTGTCACCGAGATTTGAACGACAGTGTTCAGACATCCATGGATAACTTTATTATCGGCGCTAACTCTAAAATCGATGATCACGAATGCAGAACGGTGCTTTCTATTGAAGCCATGATAGTGGGGGTCATTGGTAGTCCGAGGCGCCAGGGAAAAGGCCAGATCTGATAATTCGACGTCCCATGCTAACCCAGCCTCGTTATGTATGCCACCTCCGATATCCAAACATTCAAGATACACTGTTGAGGACAAGCCCTCCAAACCCACACGGAAACCACGAATCTTTAGGAAACCGCGGTAGCTCAGTCTGCTAGTCTGGGTTTGTGGAGGCTTCTGCGTTTGAGGGGTTCTCCGCCGTGTTTCCTGAACCAACGTAACGAGGTCGTTGAAGTCTTGTCCAAACTTCTGCTGGACGACAAGCAGAGTGTCCCAGTGTGAAGGTTTGACTTTAAGTTCTATGAACTCCACCAATGCGAGGGTATGTATAAGAGTTCCATCGTGATGGCCTGTGATGGATAGCTGTGGAAGTACGAGTTTCACACGAGTACTTGGAGGGACATCGCTGGCATTTGGTTTGGAAGATATGCTGAGAGAAATGGATGCAACTTGTACTCCAAATGTGCATGCACCCGGAGTCGATGTAATAGAGGAGTCGAAGTATGACGTAGTCGTATCGGCTTCCCAGGAGAGCCAAGTTCCGTGCATGACCTGTAATGATATTCCAAAGTAAGACAGTTGGCCTTGTACTTGAATAGCCTTTTTTGTAGGAGCGCCCTGTGATATTGGGGTAGAAGAGGGCTTCGTAGGAGCCCGATGTAGTTCGGATAGAAGCGCTTGGACTGTTGCCTCGATTCCCGGCAGAAAGTCGGCTCGCCATTCTTCGACAAATCGGTACAGACGGAGAGCGCTGCGAGGAACGCTAAGTTTGATACCACCTAGAACGAACACGGAACGTATATTTGGCTCGGAGGGTGCACCTTGGCGGGATATGAGGTTTACTCTTCCGTTCACAACGTCAAGTGATGCCAATATGTCCTGATCACTTTGTTTCGCCATATCCACTGGGGAACGTGCCCGAAGGTATACTTCATCGAAGAGTATAGAGTGACTCATGGACTGTTTTCGTTGGCCCTGAGCCCACAATAAAAAAGACGAAGCTCCGTGGATGCCAGAAACTCCGAATTCGAATAGCAGATTCTCAGCACCGGCTTGTATCTGCAGACGACGCAAGGCAAAAGTCACATCGGAACTAGATGACCGGGTAAAATTGCCCAGAATATCACTGCTGAAACTGGAGGATGCTGGAAGATCATTGGGCTTTGAAGCCATGTGATAGTATCTTCGAACCCGTAACGCAAGCTGAGCGAAATGAAGCAGATGTGGAAATATAGTTAATGTGATGTCCCCTAAGACCATCGACATTGTCATCTTTAAAAGCCTTTGCGTGCGCCTATCTTTCAAAGATGTCTGTGACATGCTCATCGGGTGTATGGGAAGTATTTGAAGAACCTCCAGTGGCCGAATGCGTGCATTGAAATGGACATTGGTCAGTGCAAATTCGCTGTGTGAAGTACAAGAGGGGTCCAGGACGATAATGGAAATCTTGAGGAACCGGACAGATATAGCATTCAGGGAAAGGTGTGAAGGAGGTTTTGTGTCTCCAGTGTCGTGGAACTCCAAATTAGGGAAGAGTGAGAACAACGATGACCAATGTGCAACATTATAAGCATCTGGATCTAGAGCTGCCAAACGTGAATCCAATAAGGAAGTCAACTCCTCAAGGTCCGTTGACGCTATACAATGGCGATTCGAAGAGAACGTCTCACGCTCTTTGGGCTCCAGGTGCCAAAGACAATTACGGAGATGGAACAAGAATCGGAATGTTGTATCTGTCCGCAATTCGTTAGGAATCCCTGTTTGCACAAGATAGGAAGGTTGTATGGTAGAAAGAGGGTCAATGATGGGTTTGTTACACGATAACCGTAGGACATCGCAGACGATGTTTTGTGGAAGGGTGGTGGAATACTGATGCCATCTCTGACCAACTGCAACAAGCTCCTTTGTATTACGTGCAAGAGCTATGCAAGTTGCTGTCACGTATTCCGGACCTAGGTGACCTATGTGCATTGTATTTTCTCCCCATGAAACAGCCAGGTTGTCTTGAATAAAATCCACATTGAAGTCTTCAAGAGCATAACTGAAAACGAATTTGTTGGAGGACGCAGGCTGGATAGTCCGCTTATCAATAGACATGTCCAAGGTGAGGGAGAAATGGCGACATCCAGCTTTGATAGCCATCGTTTTCCCCCTGATGACTCCATTAGCAACAATTCCTTCAACACGATTTTGAGCGACAGCAATAACGTCAAGGCCTGACGGATTGTCAGCCTCAGAAAAATCCCGTGATATAGTTGGGTGACCGTCTGTCATGACTATACGCTGTAAGACATGAAGAACAGCTGATGGCACAGCAGCCTCAAAAAGTATGCAAGACTCGACACCGTCTGATGGTGAGATATCACTGAGGTAACTGGCCATCATGGAGTCAATACATAGTTCAGGACCAAAAGGCTGCAATGAAATCAATAAGACAACGGCTCCACTGATAATGATTATACTTACATTCTTTCTCATATCCTCTTCAAGTTGAATTACTGCAGGCAATATAAGGGGCGTAATCCTGACTTCTATAGCCTTGTGACAGCGAAAGCGATAGCTAGTGACATTTCGGCCTTGGGTCAGATTCATATGGGTTTTGAGGGCAGCCGGTATGTCTGTATGAGAATCACCAGTGTTTTCATCTGTTTCCGTTCGCGATAAACCAAGTGGCGCCCGATCCTACAGGACAAGCGCAAGTCAACGCGGTCTTAGTTTCTAGAATGACCATCAAAATTACCTTGATAAGGATAAAAGGGGGTCCATTCCAAAGGTCAGGCGATTCGAGATGACTAGCTATATATTGACGCGTGACATGTGCATAGTGAAGAAGCAGAGAATGATCATGTTCAGTGTCGGATGAATCTGAGCCAATAACGTTTAGTTGCGTATTGCATTTCGACTGAATACTTACAGGCCAAGTCAGACCAATCACTGTCCGAACTGGCATCTGTTAGATCTTCGTTATCAGATTCGTCGCCGCTGGTCATATTTTGGTCATCTTCATTGATATAGCGAGGTAATGGTGTCGAAGATCGGGTTCTCCTGATTGAAGTTATGAGTTTCGGATGAAGTATAACTATGGTGTGGGCTTACGCCAGGCGTGCATCACGGTCTGCCTCTGAAATCCCTTCTTCGCCGTCTGATTCCGACAGTTGGGTCAATTTGGGTAGAGGCCATGATCTCGCGAGTTGATCTGTTACTGGTGTTACATGAGTGGACGATATCTTGTGATCGTGTAACCTCGGCAATGCAGGGTGCGGTAGATAAAGTCCGTTCATATGTAGCTTATTTCCTGTAGTTCTTATAAGATGACGTACGTAAGGTAGGAAAAGGGGATACATACCGGCAGGAAATTCTAGGCCAGTCTGATTGAGAGAACGGAACATCTGGCGAGCTCTGCCAGTCAATTGATCTTGTGCCTCCACATAGGTGCGCTGAGCCTTTGTCATGTCACGGTAATTATGGGGGGCAGCGTAGATATCCATATGTGCACCTGTGACGATCTCAGCGGCCTCAAGCCAACGATTACGTTCCATGGACGCAGTCAACAGGACCCTGGTAATCATTTCTGGAATTTTTAAACTGATAGCTTTTCGATGGTATATCCCGCCTAGATCATTGGTGTTGACCTTTATACCGTGTGGGACCGAGAGAACCAGAGCCGCATGGCCGGCTTGCCATGTTAGATCAATACCCGTAAGAACAAATTTTACAAATGTCACTATCGGATCGATTAGAATGTGAAATCGAATAAACAATAGAACTTACCATCCGGATCGACAGCTGGGAGAAACTCTGAAGCTGGAGCGTTTGGAAAGTCGGCATAATTTAAACGGAATGCATTTCCAGCGGCTGCAAGAATCCTTCCTTCAGAGGCCGATAGAAGAGCCTTGATATGGCCAAGGTTTATCTCCCAGATGCAAACATAGGTAGCTGTTCGTGGCTGAGGCCCAAACAGACGATTGGCTGTTATATCGACTCCTATATGAATGTCAGACTAGATATATCTCTAGAAAAAAAAAATCGGACCATCCAAAACAAGGATCTCTTGCATCTTACTGATATGTTCTTTTGAGTAGGTTACCATCTCTGGGTAGTCAGGCACGATTCCTCCAGAGATGGTGTCGACATTGAGGGACATTTCTTTTATGTCAATGTCAGTTTATATGAAGCACTCACCCCTAGATATCGACCCACCCATATAATAGTCATGCATTCTGAATTGTAGCTGAATTTCAGGGATGGTCATAATGACACACGCACCAATCCCGTCTTCTGTAGAACCTGTGATCTCGTATCCCGGCAAGCCAGCCGGTAGGATTATGATTGCGTGCTCTATTGAAACCAGGACTTCGGCTTGAAGAACATTAGACTAGAAGGATAAAAGTTAGATGGGTCATATACGATGTGTTAGTGGTGAGGTAGTGCACACTTTGTCTTTTCGGTACTTAGATATTATTGGATCCCCTAGGGGTAGATTCTGCCTCTTCTTGTCGAGGTATTCATATAGTGTCGTGAAGTGGGTGAATGATCCCAAGTAATTGTCTCGCATAACCATGAAATAGCGGATAGACCATCCTAATTCCTTGAATGCAACATCGCGAGCCTAGAGTTAATAAACCCTTAAAAGATGGAAGTTGGATAAATGATAGAAAAGGCGCCTTACTTTAAAGTTGAGCTTTAACTGTTCTACATGCTCTTCCCGGACTTCCGCGAAATATCGGTATGACCCTTGGATTTGAAGGAAGCTCAACTTCGCTAGGCTGTTACCCAACTTTGGAGCGTGTAATGCATTGGTATTCCACCGTGGCAGAGAAAGGCTCATTGACGCGTCAGGCGCTTCGACGAGGAATGCGATATTCGTTGATTCTGGCTGGTAAACGTTCGATGGAATTTCTACCTTGGTATTGAAGTAAGCTCCTCGGGTCGTGAGCAATGCTAGAAAGAGAGATCCGGGAGTTGAATGAGCTCGGGCCATAGTTTAGAGTATGGACCGCGCACCGTTTTCATCTCTTATCAACGGCTTATCAATAATATTATGGTCGTTGGCATACATGTTCAACTCAAAATGGTGCATTTCCATTTGAATGGAATAGACCATTGGGATAAAACGTTGGTAATCTGTGGGGGGTCCAGCCGTCCAATCTCTTCCGAGGTCGATGAACATATTGATATGATCACGAATAAGATAAAGGACAGGTTGTCGCAATGAAGTGGTAACAATCCATTTACGCTCAAGATTCCATTTCAGCGGCGTTGGTAATTCAGCGTGTATCTTAGCCCCATTTTCAATATGAGTCGGTATGAGGTAGAAGGATCACTGACTCGGCATGATTCGGCTGCAACCAAACGGATATCATTTAAGCTTGAAGTGACCACGACAGTATCAAGATGGACTTCTAAGACTGGTTGGTAGCCGTCCGGACCCGCCACCATTGGCATAGTATAATTTATTGAAGAGCGATCTCCTACTGTCAGATGGATTGCAGCTGGTTCCCTTATTCGCCGTCTCTGTGTAATCCCACCCTTTCCGTCCCATTGCCAATCCTACAAAAATGCAATGAGTGCATGTCAAATTGTCAAAACATTCAAAATACCTTTGACGCTTCCCGGAACGGAACATGAAGAGTAGTATCATCTCTTAACTCGATAAATACCTTCATTGCGGCCCACACCCGTGTGTCTCCCGGCCTGAGAAACTGTGTTTCTTCCCCATCTTGGTAAGTAGGAGGGAAAAAAGCTCTCTGGAGCTCTACCCTAATCCTAGGTTTAGAGGGAAATTCCACCAACACATGCCAGAGACTTGCCGTTGTCGATCCGCCCATGGACCGTACCTCAGAAAACCACCATGGACAACAAGATCAAAGCCCCATTCTGGAGAAATGTCGCCGTTACCGATATCAACAGTTTCGATACCGCGACGCTCTACCTCTTCCGCTAATGGAGGGACTTCCCCGGGTACATCTGTATAATAGGAAAGCTCCAAGACAGGTGCCTCAAGGATTTTACGTTGTATAGCATATTCGAGGATAGAGAAATCAGCTCCTATTGGTGTTACGTCATCAGTACTCTTGGCCGACTTTTTGGGTGGTCGTGGGGCGGAAGGTAGTTTGGCATGTTCACGACGGTCGGAAATGAATTTCTGTGTAAGAGCTGCAAGGCCCAGTTGGTTCCATAGTTTGATGAATGGACGAAAAGATAAGTAAGATGACGCGCGGCTAAGGGTAGAATACCTGTTTGAAAGACATGGTAAGGCACAGTAAATTCGTACATAAACTTAACATACTGAATCACGCGATCGTGAACTAATTCCCCCATGTTCGACATTGGCCCAGCATAATCCCCATTCCGGATCAACCTTACTAATGCATGCTGAAACTTCAGATTGAGAACCTGTTTGTAAAGATCAAACTTGGACCGCGACTGCAACCATTGGTTGATTTAGTTCAACAATCACTTAAAACAAACATAATTACAGACCTTTACAATACCAAACGTTCCTTCAGCCCTTTGAAATTCGGCGATTAACAAGTTCGGCGTCGACGAATTTCCACAAATGACAACGCCCTTCATCACTTCGATTCCAAAAGGAAGTAAATCCTTTGGGTCAAGGTTGGGGAGCTGGCGCCTGATCCAAGCAGCCGCTTTCCGTGCACCACGCGGAATAGGAAGAGTGCCCCTGGCTAGAGACGGAGGATAGAAAGGCGAAGACGAAGCTGCAAGGATATACATTTAAATAGTCTCCTCCTTTACATATGAAAGAAACATACCTGCACGCGAAGATTTCTGAAAAGATTGTCGACGATGATTAGTACGAGAGTCCCGACGACTTGAGCTATTAGCTTCCATTTGTGCAATGATATTCTCATAGGCCGCAGTTCTATTGTAAAGAAACCATTCAAATCCTTGGAACGAGACTTGTATACGACAATGCATTGAGCGTATCGGAGGCCTCTCTGGAGGCACATGTCAGTAACCGTGGAAGCCAATGAAGGTAATGATAGCGCACGATCTTCTCCACATAGAAGAGTCCCAATTTCCTCTTCTGACGTGGGCCTTCGAATCCAATATCTCCACTGTATCTGACCTTTGACTATCTTGATAGTTTGGTTACTTGAATGATATCGAACGTCCTTAAGAAGTATTCGTCCAGATATCAACGAGAAATGGATGGAACCTGATTCAGTAAGCGACATATCGGTCTTTAGTGAATAAGATATTCAATACCAAACCACATACCAATTTCCACCCAAATACTGGAGGCCTCCTCGTTCCAGTACATAAGCCGGATACCCCAACCCATGAGAAACCCAATAAAACGGTTCCAGTGGAAGAAGTAGAGAATGAGGGCAATCACGATACAAATGCATGAGATTAAAAGTAGATGGTTTAACATCTTGAGGTCGGCTGGCAGTCAGCCTGATGCGAGCAGTGTTGGAATAATGACGAGGGAACGCGTTTACGGCACACCGCGACAACCCGCAGGGTTTCACAGATAGATAGGCCGACACCACCCTAGCCCTCAAGCTAGCTAGAGAAGTAGTATAGTCGTTCGAAAGGCACAGGCTACAGACAATTGTATGTCTGACTTGATGCCACCATATGATTATGAATGGCAGTAGGTGCGCTCGTGCTGGGCCTGAATCACGCTCACGGAATATAGGAGCTGACTAATACAATATTGAAGTTTCTTCTTGCTACCACCGACAATGAGCACGGTTGCAACAGGCACGTCCCAGATAACAACGCCGTTGAAAAGGCTAGCCTTTCATTCAACATCTACCTGCGCATCCCAAGCATCTATATATGGAAAATGCATTTTGGCAACCTACACTGATGTCAAGAAGGATATCTGTCAAGAAGAATTCGCGAAATTCGGAGAATGTCTCCGCAAGGCAGTGAGTTTATTCTTATCTCCCCCGGACCAGGTCTAAATAGACCTTTATCAAGATGAAAAGGAAATGGTAATGAGAGGGGCGCCAAGATAATTCGCAGGGGATATACCATTACAGACCTTCTAGTCGAAAAGTCAAACAAATAAAGGAAGACACTATTATTGTAGAGCAACGAATCCATGACTATCATATAATCATCCATCTCGTGGAACTAGTCCCCCAGGTACCCTGTTTGTACCATCTCCCTCACCACCACCACCACCACCACCACC
>CEMJ01393790.1:668-14492 GCA_900068955.1 Clitocybe nebularis | reverse complement strand
ACGAAAATGCCTGACTACCGGACCTTCTTTAATGTACCCAATTCTATGGTCTTGACCTATGACGGTGGCAGGTGTCGATGTAACAGCAGCTAGGGCTAAATTATCTGGCAGGCCGTAGTAGTGGGCTTGTTGGGCTTCATAGAGGAGATAGCGCGAGTTCAAGACGGGGTGATCGCTCTACTTACGTGCGAGAATAAGTCTGTACAAGAATATTTTACTCAAAAAGCCTGACCTTCATTACAACGTTAAAGTCATTGTCGGCTAGAATGCGGGGCGCAAATTCGGAGCCCCGATATGCTTCGCGTTTATACCTAGCGTTTGTTGCAAACAGAGCCACGGCAGGTGGATGGCCTAGGGTATAAGTTAGTAAAGATCGGGGGCCTGACGACCCTTCACATACCATAAGCTTTTTTCAACAAATCAGGGACAAGATATGTCTCATGTGCGTGATGAAATGCGGCAATCGGGAATTTGAACTCATTTGAAAGCTTTTAATCCGTAAGTCAAGCGATGATATAGATAAGGTCATAAAAACCACGTACCCTTACAAGACCATCGAGATCCGTTGCTTCATAGCAGTGCGTATGGACCTGTGCCGACATCAATCGTCGTTGGTAGGGGGAAGACAGGGGTGCCGTACCTTGACGCGCCCTCTTAGAACATCGATGAGAGCCTCCCACTGAAGGCTTTCAGGGAATTCGCCCAAGCCGTCCCATTCTCCCGATAGTGCTTTGGCGCAGTACGCGTCTTGACTTTGTTTTATTGTACGTGCCGTATCATATCTTGTAAAGTATTAGAGATATAGGACAATAACTTGAGTCCATGCCCCTACCCTTGTCTGAAGGCCCAAATGGTATCCATTCGAGTCCCAGCATACACCCTGCCTATTTTTGATTATGACAAGGCATTCAAACGAGAGAGACTTGACGTACTGGGGTTCTCGCCTACATCGAGACAATGTTGATGAGCGGTTATGAGAGCTGTTCCCTGTAAATTGACTTACCACAAGCGTGCCTGGGAAAAGTTGAGGTCATAAGTCACTCGCCAACCATTGAATGTGAAAACTTACTTCATTTGTCTCCATCGAGGTGGCAACGATGGATCAATTTCACTTCCATTGAGAGAATGAGGCGGTTCCAGCAACATAGAAGATGGAGAACGCTCTTTGGTTGGGCGCAATTTTATAGGGAATGCTTGCCCGCCTATGGAACAAGATAAAGGACAGTTAATGCCTCATAGAATGAGACCTACCAATAGCATCCGCCGAGCCTGGTAGAATAACTGAAGTTGTAACGCCCCCGGAGATGGACAATCGGTAAGCATCATCATGTGTATTAAGGCCGTCGAGACTCCTAAGCCATGGAAGAACCAGTCCTTTGAGCGAATTGGTATCGCTTGAACCGTCCAATTGAGGCACGCTGTCTACGCCCAGATGGGAGTGCATGTCAACAATCCTATATAGTACTCAGCTGGTGTCGACATTGTAAACATTATTGACGTACCCAGGCGAGATCCAGGCGCCCCCAACGTCTACATTAACCAAATTGTGGTATGAATTTAATACACTTTGTTTAATGTTTCCAACGGCTTTAATCAATCCTTTATCCAAAAGGATATCCCCACGAATAACTTCATGGCCAGAAACGCGTCCAGTCCATATGGTGGCGTTCTTAAGCAAAGTTGGGGATGTTCCAACTTCAAATCGGTCTGACTGGGACCTTGAGTGGAAGTTCTGGGGAGGGCCTGGTTTCGAGTTGAGAAGGTTACATGTTTGTAGTATCTCTGAGGCATTTATTGGCAGTTTGGATGATTTGGATTCCTGCCAGAGCCCAAGAGTCACGTAGAGGGACCCAAGGGTAGCTAAGGCACCAAGAGCAAGGAATCTGAAGGCAGGGTTCCCCCGTTTTGGACGCTCCTGAGATTGAGACGGTAGTTTCTCCATGGTTGGGTGCATGGAAGGCGCACTAACACCAACCTGTAACACCTTCAATAAATCTTCAAATGGTTCAATTTCCGTGAGATGTTCGGGTCTTTATACTCACCGGTCCGCTTTCGGAACTGATCCTGATCGAACTATTTCTGGCTTGGTCCGGACCACTCACTGCTCAGCGGCATGAGCATCTGGCATGTCGGGTTCATCTTCGACGGCACCAGTAGTACCACCCGTTGTACCTGGCATTGGGAATAACATCATCATAAACCCACTTCAGGTACGTCATCCAACCTCCACGCACATCACGTCGTACGCTAATTCCAATAAAAGCGCGGAAACCTTCTTCTCGATTGTATACGGAATGTTGGCAAGGAGTTTGGAGACATTATTGCAGATTATCAAGTTGGTAGGACGACTGGTGTTTTATTCCTGAGGTTTGCCTGTTCGTCCACATTATATGCCTGAAGCGCGCTCATCTTGTCTAGCTTGAAATACCATCGGCTCCACCCAGAGTACATTCACATCCGTATCGAAAAACTTGGACACTCGTATACGCTGCGAATCCTATTGGTGCTATGTGACATTGTAGGTCCCCACATCAAAAACATATATTCGGTAGATGATAGGTTCTGTGCAGAGCGAGCATAGGGACTCCATTCGAGAGCTCACAAAGGCAAGCAAGCTCAATCTATCCAATCTCATTTTCGGTATCTTATTACGTGTTTATACTACATTTTCTAGGTCTGCTTGGTCAATAATATCACAGTGATTGTGGCCTTCTCGTTCGTTCTTCCCCATTCTTTGCAGTGTGATCGGAAGACGATATCCAAGTCAGGTTTGAAGAAGCTGGCCACTATCTTACAACTATGAAACAATTTGAGCACAAGCCTCCTGATATGATCAAAGAACGCGTCGATAAAGACTACGATTCCATATTGCGGACGGCCTTGACTAGCATCAACAAAGTCAACAAGACAGATGTAGAAACACTTCGTACATCTTTTGGCGTAAGCCTCGTCTCAGAATCAGGGGTTGTCGTGCTCACAGTTCTGCTTAGAGCTTTGCAAATATAGCCAAGGCCACACCAGACCAACTACGTAATTTGCCTGGATTTGGTCAGGTCAAGGTCAAGAACATCAAGGCTGCCTTTGACAAGCCTATACGAAATAAGGCTATCAGGACACTACCTGTCACCGCATCTCAAAACTCAGGATCACAGGCTCCTGGCTCACGCGACTTTACCGATGACTTTGCACTGGATGATCCAGTCATGGTGTTGGATAAAGGAAAGCAGAGGGAAATTCTTCCTGGTTCAGAGCGGCTTGCAAGAGAACCGAGTCCAATATGGGACATTGAACAAGATCTCGAAGAAGAAACTGCTAAGGAACATCCATTATCCCCTGAGACGTCTGTCTTTGATATTGAATTAGATTTAAATTAACCGCCCCAAGACCCAATTAGATTTTAGTTTTCACAAGAAATGAGTATGCAATTATATGTAGGTGAAGTATGGAGTATTCGGCACAAAGCCGACTGATGGTGTGTACATGTACGTCACTATTAGCTGGTAGGTTATAAAATCGGCAACTATAGGCAAAAGTATAAAGTAGAATTCACAACGTGGGAGAAACAGAACGTGCGGTGTCTTCCCATCATCTCACCTGTGAGGTAGGGGTGATAATCACCAGTTGTAGCTTATTTCTTCGGCGAGAAATATTGACGGAGGTTCATTCTCGGCTTGCCTGTACCTGCTATATCATGAGGCGTGCGGTTGGCGGATAGCAACTGATAGTGCAATCGCATGGACAACTCTTTCAGCGCTGCTTTTGTACGTGAACGATCTAGGTGCGCTGCACGAATATCGGCTACGCGAACAGCGTTAAAAGAGTCAGAAGTTCGAGAAGAATAAGGCTTACAGATGCCAGAGTGGACGCTTTCTATTGCTCTGTGTATTAATCGCAGACTGTCTGTGCTCAGTCGAGTAGTGGAAGGTTTAGTCTTCCGTGCCTGACGATCTTGCTCAACGTATGTTTCGATCTTTGAAAGAGTTGTGGCAAGGATCTGGACAAAGTGGCGCAAATCGACAAAATTGGTTTGTTCATGTATCTCGAACTTTCCGGGAGTTTGAGTTCCAGGATCCGTCCCCGAACGCATAAGTTCGTCTAGAACGGGCAGGAGTGGGGGAAGCTCGACGTAATCATCCTTTGTAGTGTCAATATCATATTCCAGGGTTTGGAACAACGAGACGTACAGTAGACACGGCCGTTCTATCCGTTATGATAGAATGGGCTACCCATTCAGCGATGCGTCTCGTGCGCCCAGACCCAGATCCCATGAGTGTGACAATGAAGGACTTATTGATAGAGTCTAGCGTCGCTGTGTAACGTAGAACTTTTGTGCAGATAGCAGCCTCCTATACGACGCGTTCAGACTTTGAGTAGTGCTCTGGTAAAGCAATACATACGATATCCCCAGAAAGGTCATTTCCGGGTGCAATAGCGTGACAAAGTTCGTTGACAGCCAGGAGGATGTCGTGTTGTAGAGCCGGGGAGCTCGTTGGGTCATTAGCTATGAGAAGCATTGTCATAAGAATATCCGGAATGTCTTCGTTTGAGAGTCGACCGGATCTAGGCACTATTTAGTTGTTCGTTGTATGCATTGGATGAAACAGGCTTACCGCGCAAAAGAAGTCACAATAACCACTAGACGATATAAAAGGTCTTCGCGCTTCTGTATGTCGACTGGTTCAGGTTGTATATCCCCATCAAGAGGCCAATCCATCCCCGCCAAAATAGATGGTTTAGCACCCAGGCTTACAAGGGTGTTCAAGATCAACTTGAACGATATTAAGGACCATGCCTTCGGGGCGTTGTTTCCAATACAACAGAGGTGTCTGAAGGCCGATGCACTCAAGGGTGTGTCGTGGCATGAAAGAGCTATATTATAACATTTTCAATAACCGGATAGATATATTGCACACCACGTAACGTAACGTACCTAGTTCGAAGAAAAATGGGATGAGATCAAAGTGTTCAGCTGTGTGAAAACTGGAAAATGCCCCAGAGTCCACCAGTAAGGCAGCCTGTGTAAAATCTAGACAGAAGTTAATTTGTAACTTTGATGATAGCAGAGGGATATACATACCTTGACGTGCCATTGCAGCGCTCAACAAAGAGACGAGGGGGTGGCCGCTAGTGGCACTCATCACTGGAACGACATCTACGGCCATATGCTCATCAAAGTCGCTCTTTTCTCGCCAGAGGGGAACTCCAGGGGCCCTCTCCGCCTCTCTCTCCTTCTGCTTCTTGATTTCATCCCCTATCAGAATATTCTGGACTGCTTCACCTCGATCCTTACCGAGCAATCTCATCCTGACTTCCACATCTAGTGTCAAATCTTCGTCACTAGCTCCGCTTCCGCTAGCAATGGGGCTAGATGATTTCAGATCGTTTTGATGACGCTCTCCTACAGCCTTTCGAGCGGCATCTTCATTCGTCCAATCTTCATCATCGCCTTCTATCCTCATCTCATCCAACATGGCATGTTTTCCATCAATTGCAGACTCTGCCAGGCGAAAGGCCTCGTCACCATCGCCGCGCTTGTCGGCAAGCCTCTTTTCTTTCAAAAGCTTGTCAAGGGGGTTAGGTATCTTTGCCTTTCCTTTTGTGACGGTCGATGCACCAGTGAGGATTACTGGGCCACGATTTGGCGCTTTACGCGTTTGCCGCGGGGAAGTTACATGAGATACACGTTTCGATGTAGGCGATGACGGGGGTGCAATGTTTCGAAGTTCGTAACGGCTTGAGCGTCGGGTGATTGATGGGGAAGGCTGGAGATCTGGAATACCGAACTTTCTCGTGCTGGACAAGATAGAATTAGTGTATGGCCGAATTTAAAGATATCAAACTTACCCCACTCCCTTCCCTTTGGTTGGTGACCACAGAAGAAAGTCGTCTTCATCGTCACTGTCATCCAAATCATCTTTGAATTCAGCTACAGGAGTAGGTGGGCTAGATATGCTCGTAGCGTAAGCCTTGGCTTTGATGTCAGCAATAATTCGAGCGGCTTTTGTGGCAGGATCAAGTATTTCGGGCGACATAAGGATGGGTGAGGGTGGGGATAATCGTGGGGGTGTGTCACCGCCACTGAATAAGGGGGACCCTGGCAATACAGGGGTTCCAGTAATCTTTAACGCGGCCTCCACTGGCAGTGAAGAGGCCCTACTACATCTCAGCGCAGCCTCCACTTCTATAGCAGAGCCAAATGATATCAGACTCGCAACCTCCACAAAAGGGGATTGCACAGTATCGACATCCATATACGGGTCGTCTATATCGTTGGCCAAAGGATTGATGAATGCCTCGGGGATAGCGGCCTGACGCCATTCGTCGATAGTTTTCTTCATTTGCATGGGATCTCTCTGCAGTACCCTTAACGCCATCAATTCCTGTTCGTCTGATTGACTACTTGGGACCACTTCTCCAGCAAGGGACTTTACAGGTTCTGGAGACGAGAGACGGGGTTTTTTTCTTGGGTGGGGTGAGACCTGCGAAGAGTCAGACGTCAAGTTTTCCTTGGATTTAAACGGGGCCGAGGTGGCGGCGCGAATAGGGGCATTTACAACTGGTGCTGAACGTACGGGAACTTTTGAGACATATATGACAGCTTGTGGTTTTTCTACATCCTCGTCGATATCGAATTTCGTTTTGCGGCGTCCTGGAGTCCCCCGTTTGGATGGTGAGCGCTTCATACCGTCCCGTGGGGCGAGCGAGATTGGCCTGTTAGTTCGTGGAGAAGCGATTTCGACTGCGTCTATGGCAGTTCGAGTCTTTAGTCTGGTCGATATAATTGACGCGTCTGAAACCGTACGAGTCAATTTGGAAGCCCTAGGGGTCGAGTAATGGGGTTCTGGAGTATTATTCGAGTCCGTGGCGGAGGCAGAATGATCTTTTCTTTGACGAGTTCGTGATACCCTGGACTGAGACTGAGACGCGGGTTTTCGTACTAAGTAGTCAGTTATTGTATTGGCCGACTTGACAGGCGCCTTTTTCGAGGATTTGGCCATCATTCTACGACTAGAAGATTGCTGTGGCGCGTCTAATGGAGTCCGGGAGCCACAAAGGTCTGTTGTTGCCAGTGAGAACCCACAAATTGCGCTGATTAGCGGAGTTGAAAGCCCAATAATCAGGGACAATTGAACAGACTCATGATCAGCGTGACCATTTTACCTCTCCGTCGAACCTGAGTCCAAAATTGAATATGTACCAAGTAAAGAGCGAGCCACTACATAACCAGTATGATTCTATGTATTTGGTCAAGTTCTAGTCCATGATCTTGTAGTAACAGCCTAGGTAGTTGAAGTTCAACTTATCGGAACAGCAAAGGGCTTCGACGGTTATGGTATTCCCCGGTGGGGCAGGGGATCAAACATCAGTGCAAATCTTGAATTCCTAGGCGACAGAAAATGTCTGAGATCTGACTCCGTTTTACAGAACTAATGGGAACAAGATGGGGATAGGTCAAGCTTGAGGTAGAAAGCTGTTGACACGAATTATTGATTAGAGCCGCCACGGACACAATCCTCAGCTTCTTGTGTCATATTCGTTGGACATGTAAAGAGAGCGAGCGTTCAATATTCAATTGTTATCCGGCCTTGTTACGAATGACAATCAAGCCTCAGGCCTCAGCACTCAGTCTACCCATACAGTCATGAAACTATGGGAGTGGGGAAATTCCAGTATCCTACACATCGGCCAGTATCCTTATCCTACATACACACAAGTTCTATCACACAACCGTCCAGGTCAGCCTACCAAATCAACCAATCCCCGTGCCGGAGATAACACACCAACCACCTTCGAACCAAACTCCAGGAGATCCCCACCGCGGGTGGCTACTAAATCTACATCATCATCCCCAATCTCGGCTCCAAGCAACTGTTCTAAGTTTGTCGTTCCAATAGCTATCGCTTCCTTTTTGGATATTCTTCCGCCAGCTTGGATAGCAGCCTATCAAAATAAGTTATTCGATTGCTTGGAGAATGTCAAGTAAACGATGAACCAACCCAAGCGATTTCAAAGGGTAAGTTCCGCGCAGACCAGATCTCTTCACAGCCTAACCCGACCACCACTCCATGCATCATGAGTGTTGTGATAGCACTCTCTTTTGTAAGAGGCGGGCCGGGAAGTCTAAATTTCTCGTTTGTCATTTGTACGTGAGTATTTTGCATCCATTTAACGTACATTCGGCGATCTTCCCAGACCCGTGGAAATTGTCTTGGGGGATTGAGTACCACTCCGATTTTGGAATCTGCGAGCTCTCTTGCAAGGATATGAGCCTCAGAAGCGCCAGTTATTGTCATCACCATGTTTTCCCCTGTTATCAAATCCACTTCTTTCTTGAGCATTATCAAGGTAGCAATGATATCTGCGCTGTGTGCTTCGATGACAAGTGGGATCCGGCCCTACTTGTATGTGAGAAAGCCCTCCGGACGGACACATTACGCACTATACATCACACACCTTTTTAGCCTCTCCAAACCAATGTCCAGCTGCTCCTTGCGGAGGCCCAAGAAGCAAACGGCGGAGAGTAGCTATTTGGGTGCTGACACTGGGCGCTGAGAGATGCTTTACAGATACGTGAACGCCTGTGACCTCTTTGATAACCGCTCCCTCTTCTAGCTTGTGTGCTGCTCTAAGAGAAAATGACACTCCAAGTCCTGCATAAAAACCGCTGTGACTTGGGGCGGTGATTCCACGCGTGACCTACGATGAGCGAAGATCAAATAGATGTCAGGTCGGCAATGAGTAACTTACGCCTGCTCGATAGGCCAGACTAACATGGAATCAGAGGGATTCGTTATTGTAGGGGACAGACGAACTTACAGCGCGTCTCTGCTTCCATACAACAAACCATCGACTGCGTGAACCATGGCGGTACCACCCCCCATAATTATTGGAACAGATCCGCTAAGAGGGTCGAAAACGTTTCCATCCTTCGTTGAAGGCTCTAGCTCGATGTGTTGCAATCCCAAAGGCGAGCCAAAAGAAACAAAGCCAGGGGTAATAGAACCACCCTCCAAGTCGATATATGTAATAGAGTCGTCCAGCATGGATGGTCTCAAGCATGAGATACGATGCCCAAAACAAACCATCGAACCATTGCGAGTCACAACAACACCCAAAGACGTCCCGTCTTGCGCCATATATGGTTGCTGTATCGATCCTGATGCTCGCATGAACACACTCTTGACATTGGTAAATACGACACTTTCTGTTGCCGCTTTTTTTGGAGCTAACGGAGGCAGACCATCGTATTTGACAGCTTCCTGAGCTTCTTTGTCGAAATTGGGGACTTTTGGTGTTTGCTGGAAGGAGCGGGGCTTATGTACAACATATGGAGATTCCAATTGGGGGATGCCATCAATAATAACCTGAGAGGGGGTTGCTCCTAATGCCAGGGGGTGGCTGTCCCAAATCACAAGATCTAAAGATGTGTGTATTGAGAAGTCTTCGAAGAATGGAAATAAGATTACCAGCATCCCAGCCTGAAATTAAAGGAAGAAGCTAAGCCTAACAAGTTAGGCCTGTATAATGTATATCACCTTCTTTCACATAGCCAACTCGGTGGCCCATTCCTATGACATCCGCAGCGTTACTGGTAACGGATGCTATCGCCAAATTTTCCGGGAAACCGTAATAGTACGCCTGTTGAGCCTCATAGAGAACATGTCGGGAGTCTTCTACTGGATGGTCGCTCTAGGTGTCGAAATGAATATGCAGATGGACGAAAAATAAGACAATCAGTTGATACCTTCATAACAACAGTAAAGCCCTGCTCGGCAAGAATCCGGGGAGCAAATTCAGAAGCCCTATATGCCTCACGTTTGAACCTGATCTTGCGAGTTAGTGCGTGGGAGGATGAGAAAATCAGATAGTACCTGCTGTTGGTTGCAAACAATGCTATTGCTGGACGCCCACCTAAGAATTGGGAATTATTTGCGGCCTAGTCTTCCGTTTTTAGAGGAAAGGGGGTTACCGTAGGTTTGTTTAAGAAGGTCCGGGACAAGGTATGCTTCACTTGCGTGATGAAAGGCCGCGATAGGAAACTTGAATTCATTTGAGAGCTGAAGGTAAAAGTACATAAGGCAACTATAATATAGAGTACTCAAGGCGTGAACTTACTCGAACCAGATTATCGAGATCCACAGACTCGTAGCAATGTATATTTATCTTGAAAATCATGGTAAGACTTTAAAATAGGTAATTTTCGAATAGAATACCTTCACTCTCCCCCTGATTGCGTCTACTAAAGCTTCCCACTGAAGATTTTCTGGAAGCTCACCCAAACCCTTCCATTTCCCAGCGAGTGCAAGGGAACAATACTCATCTTGCTGTTTCTTCATTTGGGCTGCTGTGTTGTAGCTGTAGAGTTGGGTCAGAATACTTGCATATCAAGTGGTGTCATGTTGAAACTTACGCTTCACGAAAAGCCCAACTCGTATCCATTCGTGTGTCACCATACACAATACCTATCCGGATGTTCAGACGGACTGGCTAAGGCTGGTTTCGATGAGGTATAACATACTAGGATTTTCGCCTATCCAGTCATATTTCACCTTGAATGTCGCTCTCAAAACTGTGAAACAGTGTACGTACCACATGCGTGTCTATTTATGTCCATTAAATCCAGATTCAAAGGACATATTTGTTGCATATAGCTTACTTCATATGACGCCATCGAGGGGGCAGGTTTGGGTTTGGGAATGAAACGTTGATTTGATATGGTGGTTCTAGCAACATAGAGGTGGGAGAACCCTCTTTAGTCTGACGAAGTTTTATCACATATGCCTGGCCGCCTGAGATACGTTAATTATAGCCAAGTAAGACAAGGAAGGAAGCGCACCTATGGCATTAGCAGACCCCGGAAGGATTAGGGATGTGGTGACTCCACCGGATACTGACAGAAGGTAGGAGTCGTGAGTGTTCAAGCCATCAAGACTCCGAAGCCATGGCTGGGCTGTCCCGTGTAAGGAGTTTCCATCTTGTGCCCCGTCAAGCCCAGGCGAAGGTGAGACTCCGAAATGAGAATGAACGTCGATGATACCAGGTGTTACCCACGCGTTCTTAGTATCGATAACAATAAGGTCACTTCCATAAGCTTCGAGGGCGCCACGGCCAAGATGGCCAACACTCTTAATCAAACCCTTGTCCAAGAGAATGTCCCCATAGATGACCTCTGTCCCATTCTTCCTTCCTGTCCACACCTTGGCTCGCTGCAACAGAACCGGCTTCGTACCATGAACAAACCGGTCAGACGTGGAACGCTTATGAAATTCATCCGTGGGCCCCGCCTGCATACGAAGAGCCCGACAACGTGAGAGTGTCGTTGATGCATGCTGAGGACGGTGGTAGTGGTGGTGGTATAAAAATGAAACGGTGTAGTCGTTAAAATTAAGGACCAAGACGATGGTAACCAAGAAGCTGAAGACACCAAGAATTAGAAGCTGAGACGCGGGCCGAGAAGATTGTCGTATAGAGAAGAAATCTTTCTCCATTGTGTACAACACTAGGAGGAGATTGAGAGAGGAAAACAAATAAAACGTTGCTATTAAAACGTTGCTTTCAATGCTTTGACGCGTGGGGGGCCGGGGCACGCGACTTGCATTAGGCCTGCGGCTCGCTGGCCGGCTTTCACACGTCCGCCTTCCGAGTCCCGACTCCAAATGAATATGTATTCGGTTCTCTTCAAGAAGGCTTCTTGCTCCCCACCATGGCATCTACCCTTATCACTATCTTAGTCGTCTTGTTTTCTATATGTGCTGGGATTCACCAATTGTACATCAAACCCATTCTTGACGTGCTTGGCGTTGGTCGTGTCGTTGAGCCGTATGCGGGAAAAGACTCATGCTCTACGGTCCCTTCACTGCAAGCTTGTGAAAGTGAGAACTTCTTGGATTCACCAGGTGGTTCTGACGATCCCGACCCATAAACAGAAATTGTTCTGCACCAACCGACCGGAGTTCTTTACCTTGCGTGTTCAACGCCCGAGAGCCGTGCTCACTGGACGCCAGCGGTCGATTTACTGAACGCTTCCTTCGCGTCATTTTCCGACTATGTTGCTACGTACAACCCCAACACCGCGCGCGTCTCTCGCCTCACTGTTAAGGGTTACAATTCAATTCGTGGTCTATCTTTACATGGCATGGACGTCGTTCCATCATCTTCCAATCCCGACGACTTGTTTATATATTTAATTAATCATCGCGCGCCCGAAGGGAAGGACCCACGAGAAGTTGGTGCGGACTCCTCCATAGAGATATTCAAAGCTATTTCCGGGGGTCAGGAAATGGTACATCTAGTGACAGTCGAAAATTCTCTAATCATTACTCCGAACGATATTGTTGGAGCACCTGACGGAAAAAGTTTCCAATTTACAAACGATCATGGAAGCAAGACCGGAATGGTAAAGGGTTCGTTGTGAACTGGATTAATACTTACGCTGATTTTAGGGACGGACATTGACTGAGTTCATTCGACCATCGACCTCCATTGTATATTGTCATGTGGATCACGGATGTAAAGTCACAGCCTCAAAGATGACAGGAAATAACGGTATCGCAAAAGCTGCCAACGACACATTCTATGTGGCAAGCTCTCTATCAGGAAAATTAAGCGTATTTGAAAGGCAAAGCGACAATTCTCTTGTCCTGACAGATATCATACCTACCGGTGCGAAGAAAGACAGAACAGTGTCTGCATTTCTAATCCTGTAGTAGACCGGGGAATGGATAATATTTCCGTTGATGTTGATGGCGTTGTCTGGGCAGCTGGTGAGTTCATGTCTGAACCTCGATAAATTAGGAAATGACTCAATCTGAGTAGGACTGCCAAATGTCTTTTCTGCGGTCAACCACATGCGCAATCCATCTTTGACAGCTCCTTCGTCAGCCCTGAAATTTTCAATAAACACAGGCCCCGCTGCGTTCTACGGGGAGAAGTTCAAGGTTGAGAAGGTATTTCTTGGCCTACAAATCTTAACTTTGAATGATTCGAACATGTCTGGCACACAGGCGTTTGAAGATGATGGGACTACTGTGTCTGGGACGACGTCCGTTGTTCATGACTCAGAACGAGGCCGCCTTTTCTTCCATGGTGAGCAACCAGTTCTGCCCTGGAGTTCGAGGGTTCGATTTTGACGACAATACAACAGGTATCTCAGCTCCCTGGCTTACTGTATGCCGGTACAACAAGTAGGAATATGTTCTTCTATCACTCGAATATGACCAAGATAGTGCAACTGTTGAAGAGAGTTTTGTTAAAATTTCATTAATTTATCCAGCTCTGATATCCCAATTGTGATTTTTCTATTGTTCTCAGTTCTTGATGAGCGCCTAAACCTGCCCTTTGGCACCGGATCCCGCCGATATAAGCTTCGCTGACACCGCGTGTTGGTGCCTATATATATGACCCAGCATAGACCACCGCTTCACCCAAGCCTCCCACAGGAATGGCCAACCCTCTTATTTGGCCCACCAAATATTTCTTCTATCCAATCGGCAACACATCAGCAGTATGCCTAACGCGCGATCTCCCTCCCGATGAATCTGCCAACATCCTTTTACTCGGATGTGGAGATCCRAGAAATGTCTTATACACMGTGTTTTCGGAACCTCAGAAGAGTACGCCAGAACATGTTAATCATCATTCCTATACCTGAAACTGATAGCCTTCCCATCAGTGGAACGTAAACTGGATTTTACTTGTTGTGATTTTGATCCTGGGGTACTTTGTACGTAACCAGACGTAATTCCTCTCTTCCCTGGATACTTGTTGATTATCTTTCTGCCTCGACGTGCCTCGCGCAGCTCGGAATGTCCTTCTATTTACAAT
>CEMJ01393786.1:21997-39673 GCA_900068955.1 Clitocybe nebularis | reverse complement strand
GCGCAAGCACCACCGACCGTCGTAGTGCCAACAAGGTCTGGAGCACAGTCATTCGCTCTGAGTGTATCCTTGATACAAGTAGCACCGTCAGTACTTATATAACTGCGGAATAGGTCAGATACATATCCATGTGAGAAATGGAGCTGTATTACCCGGCAATACAGTCAATGACGCATGAACTGGATCCGCCGTTAGGTCCTGCAGTTTCGCAGTGGAAGTTTCCATTGGCGGGTGGGGGTYCYGTCATAATAAATTAATGTTATTCTGGAGTTTGAAGGTTGAAGACTAGGGTACTTACTGCACTCCGTTCTTCCCATCAAGGTTTGACCCGGAGGAGCACAAGTACAGGGACCACTGGTCGATGCATGAGAGACCCATCACTGAGGTCACATGATTACCCTTGGCCACAAGTGATAGAGGGAGTGGTTGGACCGGCATTAGACTGGCCACCACTCCGGTAGCACCACCTAAGCCAACGGAATGGCCACCAAAAAGTACTTGACGGACAGAGTAAGTAATAAAAACGACGCAAAGGCTAGATGCAACAAACCTCCAGATAGGCAAGACAAGCAAGAGTGGTAAAAGGCCCCATGCTTGTGCAGGTTGGGTGTTTAAACCCAAGATCGATAAGACAGTTAAAGAGACGTAGATCAAGAGGCGCATGATGATCTAGGGGTATGTTTTAGGTAGGCCTGTCCCTTCTTAAAGCACAAAAACATATCACTTAGAAGACTCCGAATGAGTTGCCGTGATGTTCTAGAAGATCCCTACGATACACCCGTCCACAAAATGATAGAGATCGATGAAGAAATTAATCTTGACAGGTGGTGAGAATTCGTTCGGCGTTGGAGTGCTACCTGTTCGCTGATATCAGACCTTGAATTCAACTCCGAGGGCTCAGACGACTTGATGCTATCCTTCAACCCAGTCTATCTGAATGAAGTTTGAAGAGTCATCTAGCGAGTAAGATGACATTTGCATTCAGAGTTTCTCGTCGTCCTTCGAGGATTCGTGCAACGGCGTTTCGAGGACAAAGGGAACATCTCATAATACGTTGTTCGGTATAGGAGGAACTCCGACCATTTCTTGTTCGGCCAAGGATGTGATTTTGGATAATTCTCGTGGTCTATAGAACGGCTGCCGTGCGTATTTTCAGAAGTGAGCACCAGCCAAACTTGACCTAGGTTTAGTTTTTAGTTCGATTTCGGCTGTGTTGGGCTCCAGTGTGTCAAACTTTGGACATCTTCCATAAGAAATTTAGTCAGAACTGATATATTAAAGTCTCTTGCATGTTAAGTATCCTGCAGGGATAGGGGAGGAGGCGTCAACTTAGAATAATAATTATGTCAATATATCCGATTGCGGCAAGATGATTCTCAAAACTTGATGTTCCGGGCTTCCGTTATATTAATAGTACACTCCTCGACCGAAAAATGCCCAACTGCGGAAATGAGGATTCGGCTTTGACCGAAGACCCGAGAATTAAAGTTCAACCGGGTCACCGAAGCCCTCTGGAAAATCCTCACAACCCTGCACCATGACGCTACTGTAATTCGGCTCGTCCAAAGTTCCCAGAACAATATACCGATGAAGAACAATTCTATTTGTATGACGGACTGTTATAAGAGCACCATTTCCGTTCCTTTCATCCAACAAATCCCAAGAGTTGTTCTTTCTCAATGCCTACGTTATCCCGTCTGATCAAGTCCTCTATTCTCTTCGTCCTCGCGACGGGCGCTATGTCTACGTCTGTCACCTATACGCAGGCTTCTTGTGCAGAATTTGAAGGAACAAGCCTCTATGCTAATCCTAATGGTCGTTGCACTTGTGGTACTGATACCGACATTCCCAACGGATTTGTAAGATGCCGTACGTAAAGTTCTCATTGAAGTGATACATTTATTAACTTGTCAAAAGCCACACCCGGGGGGGATCAAAGATTTGCCTTGGCGGCATGTTCTGAAACCCAACAGGGCAATACAGACACGTATTCATCAGAGTGCAGGATGGCGTGCACCACCGAGTAAGTTGCCTCACCCTCAAAACTAGCCAACTGCTTATCATGGATCAATTGTCACCCCTAGCGGCCAGTTATCGGCTGATGGTACTAGGTGTGAAGAAATGAATGTGGCTCCAGGCATGGAAATTCAGGAGGTCAGCTGAATGACATCTACGTTGTTTGGCGAGTTTGGCTGATATAGTTCACAGCACGAAGGGCCAACTTATTGTTCGAGATTGGGATACACTATGCTCATTGGTAGACCAGTAAGTGGTTTCATGGATGGATCTATTCTTACTTTCTCATGAGCCTTGTTACTACAGAGAGGTTGTGGGTGTGACAGGCCTGAGAATCCTAGACCGGCTGGGACCCCATGCAGAGCTGCACCTGAGAATGCTATCAATGTTTGCAGGACAGCCGGCGGAGTTGGAGTTGGAGTATGTGGCGTAAGTGTTTTTGTCATAAAAATCAGTCCGACTCGATTCTAACGCTGTATTTCAATAGTTTAAGTGCAACGACGGGTAAGTCAAGTTATGTCACTAATTTTGCGGGACTTGGCTGAACTTGATTGAACAGTTATGCGACGAGCGATGATGGAAGGAGTTGTGTTGCCACTAGGCCGTTAGAACAAACTGGTGGGGGTAACACTGGAGGAGGTAACACTGGCGGGGGAAACACTGGTGGAGGTAACACTGGGGGAGGAAATACTGGCGGTGGTAACCTGACGCCAAGCACTTCGACCTGCCCACCTTTCATGGAATTCCCTTTCGCTATGTCCGACGGTACTTGTGCCTGCTCCGATGACGATGAAGACAGTGCGTTTGCTCCTACTGGAACTCTTTGCCAACCTCCTCCCTCCAATGGAAGAGCTGCATGCGTAATCGCAAATGGCAGGGCGACGTGCGGTGTTGATTGTGAAAGCCCTGGGTGAGTCCTTCTCGTGCTGTTTGGTTAAGATGATCTAATAGGAAAATAGGTTCATAGCTGATGCTGCTAACCAGAACTGTATTCCGAATCGCGTTGACCAGACCTTCACCAATAGCAAATGTGGTGCTAACCCCCCTGGCAACTTCTACCTCACTGCGGTTCCCGGGACAGGCTGTGAATGCCGCCAGTCTCAAACCACAACGCCTGGAGAAACGTGGTGCAGAGGTGTGTGATGTTTCTAAATACATCAGGATTATCCCTTGATACGGTATATCACAGCTACTACTAGAGGTGCCAGGGCCGGTTGTTTCCAGAGTGCTGATCTCTCCGTCGTAGAATGCAGAGCAACCAATTGTCCCACTAAGTGCGTCATTTTCAGTTTGAGGATTTGCAGAGCTATCCCAATCTGATGCGTTATCCTTAGTACTGAAACGAGAGGCAACGACTGTGTCCCTACTGTTATCAACAGGGACACCAGAGGGTGCCCAGCTGGCCAGCGATATCTCCTGGCGAGTGAAATAGATGGTTGTATCTGCTCGGACGTGGTTGAAGATGGCTCTGTCGTTTGCTGTAGGTGCCTGTTTGATTCATCTAATTTATGATTAACAGGAGTTTTCTAGTCGCTCCCAGGAGTGGCAGAGGCGTTGGCAGGTGTACATCGCAGCCCGATGGTTCTGATGCAGAATGCCTTGAGAAAATTTGTGATCCTCCGTATGTTCTAGACAATATTCTGAGGCTATCCCGCTGACTGATCCCATACAGGACTCGCCTTGTGAGGAACGATTGCGTAGAATGAAGTAGTAGTAGTAGTAGTAGTACATACCTACAGTTCCAAATTGGGCTTCTGAACCACCCACCCAGTTATTAATAATTCTTCAATCAATTTATTTTCAAGTTCTGTTTGTTTTCAATCCTTTCGAATTTCCATCTGTCCGTGAAATTCGAAACGTCGACACAGTAACTCAGCTTAATCAACCAACCTCTTGAGAGTTCGGCCAAATGTTGTGTCCATCACCCAGCCCAAGGTGTGTATTCTCCCCTACTGTGAAGCTAAGATACGTCGCCTCCAACACAAGCTAGATCCCCTGTTTAACCATGCAGCGGAATGAACTGTCGGGCAGGGCTAGTTCGCTCCCTGCGCCAAGCGACCCCGATCAAAATATCGTGCGTCCCACCGACACGGATAATACCAGCTCATGCCCGGAACGTGTCGTCCCCAACACCCCTACATTAAACTTCTCAAGATAAATGGAAGGTCGTACTTCTTGGATCTGCCAAAGCTCCCTCCGACCCTACCCACGCGTCGAATGGCAGAGTTGCCCACCCAGCTAATCCGCGGAAGACCAATCAGATTTTGTGTTTTTTCAAGCCCATAGGTTCATCTCCGTAGGTCCGTCCGTTCTGGTTACAAACGATCTCTTTTCTACGGCTCCAATATCCCTACCTATGGCCGTGTCTGTTTTATTGTTAGGATTATACCATGCCTTACCGTAATAGTCATGCAACGCAGTCAGCGCCCTTGCAAGCGCATTGAATGCTTCTCACCTGAGGATACGAGCCTCGTCTGGGCCGGGTTTTTCGGGGAAGCCTCCCCAGCCTTCAATACAATGCCTACAGGGGTATTCAATAACTCACGGGGATTGATTTAAGACCCGGAAGCCCCTGCTCAACCCTCTAGGCGATGTGTCGAGTGTTAAACTCAAGGTTTTGACAATTACTTTCGTCGGCCGTTAACTGTCCGCCCTGGTTACCAACAGACCTCGAAGTATCCTAGGAAAATGGAGGGTGAGCTACAAAAGAGTGGAGTACCGCTAGGAATATACCTGATAAACACGAGTGTTGCAATCGTCAACACGCCCCTCAAGGAAGTGGCTACCTGAAAGTCAGTAAGTAATACCAGTTGGTGGTCAGTACATGTGAATGAATGACTACATATCCTTGGAATGAACGATACATGTGGACAGCACATAGATACACTTGAGGGCTTGACAAAATTTCTATACATCGATATTGTACACTAGTTTTTCACCAGATATTGGCTTCATCCATGGTTCAGAACCATGTCGTTGTTCACGATCAGCGACCTTCCCTGATCCCAAAAGAGCAAAAGCATCTGGGGCAATTCGTTCGAGTCCTCCAGGCATTAAGCGTATAGGGAGATGGGAAATGGGGAAGCGAGCTGTGTTGGAGGACGATCCCAACGACAAGAAGTTGAAAAATGACACGGTAAAGGATCTCCAAGATAAGGAAGGTGGTATGATATCCCCTATTGTCGAGCTCAGAAAAATAGGCGACGGGGGCGACGGAATACACACCGTTGTAGATTATTTCGTGACCCAGTCCTAACCACACCGCGCTGTACATAGGAGTAACATTCTCTTTGACTCCTTCCTTGTTCCACGCTGCTTTACGAATAACTGCGATGATACCTCCGGATTCAACGAATGTTTGAGATACCCGCGCGGTGGTATCATCCTCTGAAATGCAATCCAGGGCATAGGAGATGCCACCAGACGCTTTTCTTACGTCTTCCGGCCAACTCTCTGAACGATAGTCGAAGACAGCCTCAACACCATTGGATAAGAGCTTTTCGTGGTGCTTCTGGCTGGCAGTGGCAAATATACGGTAAGGCTTTCCAGATGGCGTGCGGGAAATTTTGATAAGTTCGATAGCACAAAGCCCAACCGAAGTCGTTGCTGAATATATGAGAATTGCAGGTTCGTCTGGGGATGCTGTCGCTCTCCTAAGGGGATTGGAGAAAGGTGCGTTAAGACCCAAACGAATAAATAAGGCCTTATCGCAGGCTTGTTATATTGTGGGAAGGAAGGCGGACATGCAAGAAATCTCACCTGGGCTGCCGTTAGAGAGCACAGAGAAACCGTGGCAGCTTCCTCAAATGAGACTGAATTTGGGATATGGATGGCCAGGTCGGCTTCGAGAATAGCAAACTCTGCAAAACCGCCAGGTCGAGGATTGGTTGATGTCGCTGAATAGAAAGGAAACAAGACAGGCCCAATTGACAGTTTCTCCAGAAAGATAGAGGTACCAACTTTCCACCTTGCAAAAAACCTGCAACTCTGTCACCGACACTCCATTCTGTGACACCCTCACCAACCTTATCGACCGTCCCAGCAATATCACTACCTATTACTCGGCCTGGCGGTGCAACTTGGTGTACGGTGTATAATGGGTCAATCGGATTCAGAGCGAGTGAGTGAACCTTTACACTGTAGCCATGTATCGATGATCAGTACTACTTTCTCGAAACCTTGATATGCGCACCGGATTTCATCCACACCTGGTTCAGGTATAGGTACATCAGATACAACAGCTGTACTCCCCGGGGCCGTGGTGAGTGCTTTCATGATGATAATGTCTTAGGAGATCCAATGCGCATATCGTGTTTATCATTCTCTCTCCGTGGTGTCACAGGACGCCACGAACTGACGAGATAAGAACAGATTCTGACTCATGGCCGAGACGCCGGTCCGATCTCCGAAAAATCAAACTTCGGACGGAGGGTTCAGCTCGGAAACCTGGTCCTCTGGATGCGTAGAGTTAGAAGGATTAGTTCAGATACACCTTGTTATCGTATCCGCCCCCCGGAATACGGTTAGGTCTGGAAAATCCTGCTGATATCGCTCCTCCCTTCCTTAGGCCTGTTCTTTTTTCGTAGGCGGCTGTTGGATGCTGTTTCGGTGGGACCGGCGAAGTTTAACCTTAAGCTAGCCAATATGTTTATTTGCACAAGATAATGTACACGCAAGAACATGCAATAAAAAAACATCATAAGTAGAAGCAGGGTGATCCTGGTGGTTTATCATAGTGGGAGGCATAAGTTATTACTGACCCCATCCGATCCTACTCACCGCGGAAAATGCTAGCAAATATTCGTGACATCAGTTTCGTATCAAATACCGAGGTTAGTGACAAAATTCCATGCTCTGCAAAGAACGGAGCAGTTCGGGCATTTCAGGCCGCAGGCAATATGCTTGGTTCCAACACCGATCCAGCATCATCCAAAAAGCCTCTTCGTCTCTCAAAGGCGTATGGCAGACCACACCTCTAGAGGGTTTCACACCCCTAAGGATATCTACAGTTACAGCATGGTCGTTTGTCCGGTGAGGGTAGGGTATCTGGCCTGTTACAATCTTGATGTAGGGATTTAGAGGGGACGCCGAAAGATACCAAGGAGAATCTCACCTCCAAGCAAACAGAGGCAAACGCATATACGTCGCTGTGTGTAGTGATAGGAGGGACTTGACCATCGTCTTCAACGAGAGCCAGAACCAGTTCAGGTGCCATCCACCTTGTGGAGCCTGCAAAGAAAGACGATCCAATATTGATGGAATCCGACATATCTTCAAGGACCTTGGAAAGCCCAAAATCAGTAATGATTGGGCATCCGTGTTCGTCGATGAGGATGTTTCCCTAGAGTAACAAGTCGCATTAATCTCGAGACATCCCAACGATGTAGATATGGTGCTTGACCCCTTTCAGATCGCCATGAACTACGACAGGCTGAAACGAATGTAGATAGGTAACTCCAGACGCAATCTGAATAAGCTGTTTCGTTCGGTGAGATACCGAAAGTTGTGGTCGACGACAGACATACCAAATCAAGTCTATTTGTTGTGGTATTTCCTTTCAAATACCGACAAATTGTGCCATTCTCGCACCAAGGAGATACCATCCCAATACTATTCTGGAATTGTACAATTCCAAACAGTTGGCTGATGTTACGATGGCTCAGTCTATGCCATGCGATGACTTCTGCTTGAAGGCGCTGTAAAAATGGTATTATATTGGAGAGCTTGTGTGCTAATAAAACCAATAACCTTCATCAGTTTCTCTCGAACATTCTTGACCATAATTTGACGCAGAACCTTTAACGCGACCTATTGAGCTACTGTCAATACTTCTCAAGCTTGAAGAGATGATTTGACCTACGTTTCGAGGTCGCTTCTCTACGGGATCATTCCACCTTCCTTTCCAAACATCGGAGAAGGAACCATGACCAATAGCCGAGGTACCAATGCAAACGACTTCGTCTGTGAGGTCAGTCAATATCACAGAACCTTTGACTATCAAAGTTTTGGTCACGGTTTCCTGCAAAAATTTCTGGCGGCATCTCTGTTTCAGTCGGCTGTAGTCTTGGTGTTCCTGAATCCAGCGAAATTCGTCATACGAGGAAATCGAAAGCACAAGAGGCCGGAGCGCAGAGAAATAGAGGTGATGGGGGTAGGTTTGCAGAATCATAGAATTTCGTAGATGGACGTCAGAGGCAGACTCGATGCCGACTTGAATTTGAACGGTCGATGGCCATACTATTGGTCGCGTGGGATTGTCCCTGTTTCCGTTCCCGAGAACATACACCGCAAATGTGGGAAGTATGGGGAAAAATAAATCACAACATTCACTAAATGAAAAACGTGAATAGTTATCACAGTGGGAGATACGAAATAAGCATACGGATCCTCATCAAAACCTTCGTCCAAAGTTCCGAAACATGGATCAGGGAGTATGAACTCTTGCTCCTCTGAGGCGATTCCAATACAGATGTCAGCTCCACAAAGGCGCCAACAATACATGTCCATGGCATCTTGAAAGACGTGATAGGACTTTCCGAGTCTAGCGTGCTCAGGCTGCTCTGGGCGGGGCGGCTGGGTAGAACCATGGAGTAGAAATCTGATGAATGTCCTCAGAAAGTGTCGTTTGCGAAGTTCGATTATCAAGGACCCGTATGGAGGAAATATTGTGTCTTCGGCCGTCTCGTCCAAATGTTCATCCAATGAGTTCAGGACCTCTTGATATTTTGCACTATTGCGAAACCGCAGAAATATCAGATACTTGCACACGTTGTCAAGTGCCCTCTTTGAAAAAGGTATTGAGTGGATAGTAGTCGGATTCCCGTGTGAGTATGTATGGTTGATCAAGCTAGTAAGCGAAGTTTCCACTTCAGACTCGAGGTTAATGAATTCTCTGTTGGCTTCGTCGACAAGAGCTCGTATTCGAGGTCCACCGTTGTTGAAATCTTCAAATATAGACCTTGTCTGTGCAGGAGCTTCTCGAATCTCAGTAAGTTCGTTGTCGTAGACGTCGAATTTATGCACACGAGGATCGCGGGGAAGATCGTTTGGTCCCCTTCCAATAGGTGTTTGACAAAATTAAGCACCGATCAAGAATCTAACCAGTTCGAGGGACATACGTCTGCGAAAGCCAGAATTTCCATAGAAATTGAGGGAAATAGTGCGGGAGTTCGGGCCTTGTTGGCTAGACAGAGAGGTAGGTATCATTATCTGCAATGGGTTTCTGAAGGATTTGGTCATACATTCATATAGAGTTACAGAACGTGCGAGTACAAGTTGGCATTCCTTTGGGGGCAGGCTTGTCGTGCGAGAGACGAGAGTCCGAAGGTAAGGAATATACCGAAGCCTGGCCACCAGGGTTGGCACAGAGATATTGTAATTCGGGGGGAAAAGATGTGGGCCGCGTTTCGCTTCAGGAAGTCATTTCTGTGCGAGGCATAGGTGTGGGACAGACATCGCGAATCCAGTGGCTCTCTTAAGTTCGGAGATAGTCTGTGCCTGATGGCATCATCGAAACTCGGACAGCCCCGTGTCGTGGAGCATAATCTCTATCGGTCACACCATTGGTGCTGGTAAAAGCCCCATTTCGTATGGTCTCGATATTGTCCGGGCCGAGTCTAGGTGAGTGGAGTGCAAGGCAAGGGACTCAGATCACTTGTCGAAGGCGGCAGCGAGGAAGAAGTGCGGCATGCGTGTGCAGGGTTATTACGTCTCTCCCTGGGCTATCGTGGGGAGATTGGCGCTTACTTACTCACAGGACTTGCAGCGCTAGAATGTATTCTACTGGCCCTTGGGTCTCTCTGCTGCCATTCCTTCAGTAACTGGGAACCCAGCAACGGTGTTTAGGAACACGCACACGTGGTACGAATCAAGTTTGTCAGGGCCAAGCTATGTAAACAAATAGCAATAGGTACAAAGAACGCGACTTGGCAAGGAAAAAGTTAATTGCCACTCCCCATAAATCGGACCATCACGTTCTTACCAATTGTACCGTATCACCAACTTCTGAAATGGTCGCTCTTGTCCAACGTCCTGCCCCCGCATTTAAAGCCGAAACCGTGGTCGACGGCCTTTTCAAAGATGTTTCTCTGTCTGATTATCTTGGTCAATGGTTCGTAACCGTCCATGATTCACATTGGACAGCGCGTTGAAAATTTTATATAGGGTGGTTTTACTTTTCTATCCTATGTAAGAATAATATTAGGAACTTATGAAACTAGCTTGAAAGCTGACTTTCGGAATAGGGACTTTACCTTCGTATGCCCAACGTAAGAAATCAACAATACCTACTCCTCCCTTCACGAATGATCTCCTTATTCTAGAGAGATCCTGGCCTTCAACGACTCCTTACCTCAATTCAAGGGCCTCAACACGGTAGTTTTGGGTGAGCCACACTTGCATTGTTTCTCGATCACCTTTTGACCCCTTCAGGTATCTCCACCGACTCCAAATTTTCCCACTTTGCCTGGTCGACCCAGCCACGTAAAGAAGGTGGTCTTGGACCTGATCTCAAGCTTCCTTTGGTGGCGGATAGAAATATGACTATATCTCGGGATTATGGTGTTTTATTGGAAGATGAGGGAATCGCGTTACGGGGGCTATTCCTTATCGACCCCAAAGGAATTCTCAGGTGCATAATCTTACCAGGTATATCCGGAACTACTACTAACGTATCGCACAGACAGAGCACTGTCAATGACCTTCCAGTAGGCCGCTCGGTTGATGAAACGTTTCGCCTAATAAAAGCATTCCAATTCACGGTATGCAATCAAAGTGTTTGCTTGAACAACGTTTAATGCCTCTTCGTAGGACAAACACGGTGAAGTCTGCCCCGCCAACTGGAATGAGGGATCGAAAACAATGAAGGCTGACCCTAAGGGCTCTCTTGAGTACTTCGCCTCAGTCGCTGAGTCTAACGGGACTACCAACGGGACTACGAATGGAGAGACCAATGGTTCTTCAAAGAAACGCGCCCGTGTTGCATAGTTGCTCACGTCTGGAAAGCCGACTGTTAGGCTGATTTATAGCAAACCCACTTATATACTCACATTTTAGACACCATTTGACGTAGATTTACAGTCGAATGCGATCGTAAATATATACCTAACTCTAACACTTTACAACACTTTATATACGTACATATTGTTCTTAACTCTTGACGATGTCATTGTTCTTGATCGTAAGATGGGGAAGGCTATATTTAGACTATGACTGCGGAACTGTTAACTTGGACTAATCGAAGGAAGATGGGTAACAGCATCAAAATGCTACATAAGGAAAAGAAACATGGGGTTAAGTCACGGGTAGACATTGTACTGCAATACTAGATGCTGTATTACACGGCGCCCCATTACCACACGGACATCATGGGGCCCATGATACTATGCCGATATTGTAATTAAGGGTACCCGACATGAGTCACATTTCCAAAGATAGCAAGATACAAATGTAGAGGTCTCTTATTTTACATCTATTCATATTTGGCAGTGGGGTTAAAGTCAAAGTGTTCTTGAGCTAAAGGAGTTGAATGAAGGATTGTCAGAGATTGTTTGGGAATAGAGACTTGATGATGGCATGAATGCTTCCACAAAGATATGTGGTTTATAAATGTACACTTGTTTTTATATATATTTGACACTAATCAAACAAAGTTAGATTGAGTAGCATCAAAATTTTTTTTTTGGATTGGCTGCATTGATCTCATATCGAGTATGATGACTTCACCACCTACACATCCAGCAGCAAATGATGATCTTGTTGATGCTGTACAGGTGACTTCCAATAGTTCTGCAGGGATCCAACATAATGGTGCCTTTCCTGAATGATGAAAGACTCCTCCTGTTTTGTTTTTAACATGGAATGGTGGCACACTGTGGATTATTCTGCCGGAAGCAACTGTTAATGGACTATGGGTATCACCCTCCTTCTCAACAGCATTTGTAGACAAAGTTGAGGCTGGGCTATTGGTAGAGACTTCAATGGGTGTTAAGATCTCTGAGTAATCTTTGAGAGAGGCTAGTGGTGCACTTGTAGAAACATCCCACAATACTGTGTTGTCAGGAGAGACAGACACCAGGGTGGAACCATCCACTGAAAATTCTACACCTGTGACTTCTTTTGAATGGCCCTGCAGGGTATCTAAATATTCTCCTGTAATTCCATTCCATAATCTGACAGTATTGTCCCAGGAACCACTTGCCAGCTTAGAGCCATCAGCTGAAAATGCCACAGATTCCACTGCACCTGTATGTCCCTTCAGAATAGCAATAGGTTCCCCAGTAAGGCCCTTCCATAGTCCTATGGTGTGGTCCCAAGAAGCAGATGCCAGTCTTTCACCACCAGATGAAAATGTAACAGCCACAACTACATCAGAATGGGTCTCAATGCTAACAATATATTGTCCTGTGTTGCTATCCCACAAGTTTAAGAGTTTATCCCAGGATCCAGAGGCAATTCTGGAACCATTAGCTGAGAAGGTTATAGATGTAATTTGGGCTGAGTGACCTTCTAGGGCAGTGATATATTCTCCTGTGATTGTGTTCCAAAGCCATAGCTCTCCATTCTCACTACCAGAAGCCAGCCTAGACCCATCAACTGAATAAGCAAGAGATGTCACTATGTCTGAATGTACCATTGAGGTAGTCATTACTGGTTTGGTGATGCCATCCCATAGGCCTATAGTATGATCACAAGAACTAGAGGCAATGCTAGAACCATCATGTGAGAATGCAACAGTTGTAATAACATCAGAGTGGCCATCCATAACAGAGAGTGGTGTTCCTGTTACACCATCCCATAGTCTTACAGTTTTATCCCAGCATCCAGAAGCCAATCGAGAACTATCAGCTGAAAATATCACTGAAGTAACACCCCTTAAATGGCCTTGAAGGATGGCAATAGGTTCCCCTCTATCACCATCCCACAGCCTCACATCATTATCCCATGAGCCAGAGGCCAGCCTTGAACCATCACTTGAAAATGAGACTGTTGTAACTATATCTGTATGGCCTTCCATAATCATAATGAGTGCCCCATCTGTACTGTCCCACAACCTTAAGGATCTGTCCCAAGATGCTGAAGCTAGCCTTGAGTTTTTGCTAGAAAAGGCAACAGATGCCACCATGTTTGAATGTCCTATCAAAGTAGCAATATATGTTCCTGTAGTGCCATCCCACAACCTCACAGTATAGTCATCAGAGCCAGAGGCAAATCTAGATCCATCAGCTGAGAATGCTATGGATGATACTCTGTCTGCATGACCTTCTAGAGTGACAATTGGTGTTCCTGTGAATATATCCCATATCTTTATATCATGGTCCTCAGATCCAGAGGCTAGTTTGTTGCCTGAGAATGCAACAGATGTAACAATATCTGAGTGACCATGTAGGACAGTTATTGGTGCTCCTGTTACACCATCCCAAAGTCTCACAGTGCAATCATCAGATCCAGAGGCTAGAATAGATCCATTATCAGAAAAAGCCAAGGATGTAACAACATCTGAGTGTCCCTCTAATGTTGCAATAGGTGCTCCTGTAGCACAACTCCACAGCCACAGATTAGAATCCCAAGAGCCTGAAGCCAGCCTTGTCCCATCAGGAGAGAAAGCCACACAATCAACTTTGTTTGAGTGGCCTGTCAAAATGGATAACAAAGGTTTCCACCTTATACTCTGCCCTTGAACAACTGTGACTCTGTCCAGAACAGTATCAGAGTAGGTTCTATGCAACTGGCTCTGGCTTGGGGCAAAGGGGAGAGCAGAATAGTACACATGCAATGCTGACTTGGTGATTGTGCTATAGAACTTTGTGACAAGTCTCTGACAATCATTTAGCACTTCAGATAGCTCAGGAGTTACCAGTTTGTTGCTTGTATTTGCCTAGTGCCAAGTAGCACAATCAGAATGATCCATAAGAGAATTATGTATCCCACTTACTAAAAAATGTTCAGCATTTCTTAAAGCTGGTACTGCTGTATCTAGCTTTCCAATCAAGCTGAGGACTTCCATCCAATGAAGGAGGTGTGCAAAGGCAAAGTCTTGTACCAGGCCAATAAGACAGCTTTCATCATTATATTCAGCATTCTTGAGGTGAGTTGCCCAGTATGTGCATGCATATGCTAATTCCTGAGAGATCTTCCCCTTAGTCAAGTAGGCATTATCTGCATTGCTCATGTATCTCTCTGACCTGCCTAGTTGGCCTATATTCTGGCAGAGATTTCTTTGCATCAACCCCAGACAGGCAGCAGCAATGTGGGCATGGTGCTGCCCAGGAAAAATCAAGAACCTTGGGTCCTTGCAGCGGGCTGGGTCTGTCACAAAATCAGGAAAGGATTTATGATAG
Organism: Clitocybe nebularis; assembly: GCA_900068955.1. Classification (NCBI taxonomy): domain Eukaryota; kingdom Fungi; phylum Basidiomycota; class Agaricomycetes; order Agaricales; family Clitocybaceae; genus Clitocybe; species Clitocybe nebularis. The sequence goes on along the minus strand of CEMJ01393786.1, from coordinate 25,319 downwards.
ACCTGAGGAGCTCTGTCTTTGCTTGTAGGAGCAATGACTGAATGCAAGAATTGGAGTATTCTTTCAATCTCCTCAACATCCATATTCAAGAGATTGCCCAGAGCTTCCATAGCTAGTGGATTTTCAAGAGCCAGTATAGTACCAAGAACAGTCTGAAAGTTTGCTTCAAGTTCAGGATCTGATTCCCCAGGAAGAGCAGATTGGAGTATGGCAATATACATACTATCCATCGCAGTCATAACAGCCATATCCTTGTTTGTTTTCAGAGCCTGGGTGAGCCTGTCCATCTGAGACTGGGGTTTGTACCACTTCGAGTTTAGTATAAACCTAATTGTAGTAGATGCAATGATAAAGAATCTCCCAGCAGCTTGAATCAGAATATCAAGATCCTTTGGAGTAGGGCTCCATTGAGATCCTGGCTGCACCTCCTGGATCTTCTTGACAGACAAGTGATGATGAAGATATAGAGAGATATCAGCCTCCACCACAGCTTTCTCGATCTCATGAAGATAGAAGCATTCATGATACCCCTGGGAGTGGATTGCCTTTCGGAGATGAGACTCTGGTCGGGTAGTAATCAGGATCCTAAGATTAGGTAACTGTTGCACAGCCTTAGCCAGAAGTTTAAGAACCTCAGTTGACTCGTTCTCCTCGCATTCGTCAAAAGCATCAAAAACAAAAACAATAGGCTGGAGCTTCTCCTTTGAGCCCTGAGCTTTCTGCAAGGGTCCAACAACCAAAAGCTGAAGCTGTTTATCCAGTGTCTTCTGAGCAGCATCAGGGGTCTGCTCCAGAGCAGCGCTAACACAGGTAGCAAAGTCCTTGTCAAAGCAAGACAGCTGGAATGACACGGTGCCAAAGAATTTTTTGGCGCTCTTACGGTCGTCTTCAGCTCTAGAGAAGAAAAAACTAGCACCAAGGCGGCCGAGCTGTGAGGTGCGTTCTGCAACGGTCTGCGCGACTGTCGTTTTACCTATTCCAGCAATCCCGTATAGGACATAGATCGGGCAACGGTCAGCAGATGCTATCCAGTCAGCTATCTCACCCAGGAGTTGATGTCTCGTGCCTTCAAGACATGTAAAGCGCTTGTTGTCTTCGTCAAGGTAAGAATCGAAACCTGCTCGTACGCGTGGGAGTGTTTGGATTTGTTGATGCTAGTGTCCGGATGAGGTCTGTGTTAGCCGAGAAAACACTGGGTCACGCACTAGAGCATGCTTCTCCATTGCATCAGCCCCTCTGCCTATACTCGTCAAGATATCGTGCGAAGCTATTGCCCCCGTGATATGGGATTCCAGCTGAGGAACACGATAGTTAGTGTGGATATATCCACGGGCATGAACAGAGAACGGACCAAGAATATTTCCAGTAACTGTATGATTGAATCGTTCATTTTTTTCAATATCCCCTGCTCATCTTCGGTATTGATCATTGAATCGATGAGGCCAGGGTTGTAGTTCGTAAGTTCAGTATAAAGATCGTACAGACCCCTAGATAAGCGCTTGGTCAGAAGACCTTTCGTAAGATAATCTAACCAGCTTCGAAAACGCACCCAGCCAAGCGCTCAATGCTCTGCTTCAAACTTCCAGCTATCTGCGACTCGGTGCCCTTCAATACTCTCACGATAGCGTTCATCAAATTCGTACAGCGCTCATCTAAAGCAAAACGAGCGTCGTCGTTGGCTTGAATCGCCTGATGATAAGAGTCAATTTCCCATTCTGGAATGGGATACAGCGTGCAGAATCCTCACCTCGAACGTCCCAATCACCTTCAGAGCAATTTCTACAATCCCTTTGGCGCCGGGTATCGGCAGACCATCCAAAACGCTGTGCAGAGCCCCCAGCGAGATCTTGGCCAAATTCTTGAGCGTGGTGGACGTACTGTGTGGGGTATTGGAAACAAGAGACACAGTCGACCCATGCCCGCTGGCGAGGGATGAACGGTCGTCCGCCGTCGATGCAGATTTGCTGGGCGCTAGCGATGGGGCGCCTTGGTTTTTGAATAATAGCCGGCGCATAACTGAAGGCGGGCGTAAAGGTGGAGCCGAAGGGTCAAGGATCGACATGTCCTGCGTGGTGGTGTCTGCATGGACGACGATAGATGGAGTCGTTGGTGATATTGTGGTAGGGGAGGACGCAAACGGACCCGAACCAGGATCCACCTCTTGCTGAAATGAACGCTTGTCCTCAGAGGCTTGAAGGTCTCCAGCTATAGACAAGGATGAAACAGAACCGGCCTTTGAGGTTCGCGGCGCCTTCAATGATCCGGATCCATGGCGTCGAAATGAAAGTGTGAACTGTTTCGCTTTATCGATGACCTTTCCCTTGTACTGTTTCGCCGTGCTTTTCATGGTGTCTGAGGCTTTGAAGCTTCGGGACTGGAAGTGCAAATCGCAAGACTGTTAAGCAAAGATGGGTGATGAAGCTGTACTGACCAATCAACGACCGTGAGCCCCAGTATCTCCAGTTGGGGTTTTATTCCGCCGCGGTCCCAATATGGAACAACCGGCTTCCGTACATACTACACACTTGTGCAGATTTGTGCACGACGTCTTTGCTATTTTTGACACTGCCGAACTGTACATTGTGGATGCACACATGTATAGTTATAGTAGACTCCGACGTGTCTCTTAATTTGATTTTGCCAATCGCATTACCTCTTTCTCCGCACCTACTATGGGATACTGTCCGACGTGATTGGTCTAGGGCCCAACTCGGAGAACAACGAGCCCGTCAGCAACGAGGGAACTCGTTCCTGATTCCCATGAGGCCCTACTTGTTTGTCCAGCCCGACTAGGCCGAAATTGGACTCCGAAATTGTTTCACTATTTTTATCTGTATCTGTAGTTTATTRGGTGTTCCGTAGCATAGATGTACGACGCTCATCTGTGTAGTATGTAATGACATAAAATGAAATGAAATACCACACAAGAAAAAACATAATCGTCAAGTTCACTAAACAAAAGGTGTAGTTTTATCATGAGCCCGCGAACAAGACATTCAACCAGTAAAATATAACATAAGAATTGACAGGACAATGCGACGCTTCCAACCCAAATATTCCTTTATACACACATCGAGTCATTCCACGTTTTATGAGTGTTTGAGGCTGTTCCCTTGCAAGTTCCCTATTTTAGATGAGGCGCAGGGAATCTCCGGACATCGACCAGCGAAGGCGTCGTGAATCAGCCGCAGAAGATCAAGTGATATCAACAGAAACGCATGCCATGGCCCCAAAAAGTTTAAAACCCTAGTGGCTTTTGTCCCCCAGCCCTGTCCTTGGAGTCGTGGCTCACAATACGATCTCCTTAAATCCCTAGGGAGAG
>CEMJ01393786.1:7921-19651 GCA_900068955.1 Clitocybe nebularis | reverse complement strand
AATGGTGATGGTGATGGCGATGATGATGCTAAAAACAACCAGTAGGTTAACCCCTCCCTTGTAGGATCCGTCGCTGACAGCCCTTTAGCAGTTCACCTTCCCAACAAGGGAGTGACAACGCCCCCATCCGCCACTTCGACGGTATCCCAACTGGCCCTGCACTGTGGGATTTTGTTCCGGCCCCATTCCCCGCAACAAGTAGTCGCTGGAAACCGTATGTCGTTGTTCGAGTTTCGAGATTCGCTCCTGACCTCATTTTTTTCTGCAGAACCATCCATGGAGGCTCGCTATGGGACGTCGAGCCTTCCACAAGTAAGCGATCGCGCGAAGATGACGGGTCCGACAGCGAAGCCTCGCGCAGCGGTGGGAGCGACACCTCTGGATCCCGTCGCAAACGCACCAAGCTTGACAGCAGGCGCGCACCTAGCCCTACCTATTCAGACGGGCCTGCTACATCCTCTCCTTCACAAAAACCCCAAAGAGGTGCTGGGAGTCGACAAGGCAGTGAACTGGAGGTAGAAAATTCAATAAGAATGACTGGCTTGGAAAGCAACAATAGTAGCTTCAGCTTCAAACAGCCACAATCAGAATCCCCGCTCTCTTCCCCCCATCGTGAAGAACCGCAAAGCAGGTTCTCGACCTCATCCTCGGGAAGCAGCGAGTCCGATTCAGATGGCGACCTATGGGTTGCCTGGAACGACTATGAAGCCGCCCAGGACGACGACGAAGACGACGAGAGCTTTGCAACCCCCGACGAAGAATCGAGCGAAGACGACCTCGAGTTTGACGTCGCAGATGACGAGGTCGTGGAGAGCCGGTACTTTATCCTTGACCGGCACGGACACGGGACAGGGCGTTGGAGCCCCAACCCCCCACCCCCTAGACTGTCCCCATCCTCCGACAGCGACAACTCCTGGGTGCCGCGTTTCGAGTATGACTTTTCTGACTTTCCAACGGCTGGGCCCTCTCAATCCAGCGCCGCACCCAACGCTGAACCCTCTCACCCCCGCACGCGCCCTCTAACCCGCGCGCGCTCCCGCCTCCGGACGACATCATCCGGCGGACTCGAGGCGGCCAACTTCGACGAGGGCCCCGCGTACGAGGCGCGCCTCGCACATGAGGCGGAGGTGTTTGCCGCGTGGAGGAGGCACAATGTGGCCGTGGGGGAGTATGGGTATGAGGAAGTTTTCGCGGCCATACGGGCGGATGGGGAGAAGGGCGTAGCTGTACTGTTTGAGGAGGGAGAGGGTGATAGCGTGGATGAGGCGGAAGGGAGGGCGGGGAAGGGGAAGGGGAAAGCGTAGGATCATATATACACCCCGTCGAGGTGTTTCGTTCTCTTTGTTTGTTTGGTATCTGTCTTTCACGTCTAAACCGCTCCTCATCACCCCGTGGCGCCGGTGGCGGCTGATTTTTCTTTATTTCTTAACTTGCCGCACTCTCTTGCTTTGTTCTCTTATTTAATAAATAATTAATAGCGGAATTGTGCGCCGTCCACGACCAGCCTTCCAGATCCTGAAAGCATGCTCAGCACCGACCACTCTCGATTAATGGTGCTATTGTATTCCATTCCCGGGCGCATCCTTGCTCTACATGAACTTTGAAAGATTGCCTTTGTTCGGTTTTCCGCATTTCAGACAACCTTGCAGTAATGTTGGCGACTGTCAAGTTTTACTCCGCTCATATAATCCACGTGGCATCGCGATTCATCCATGAACAAGTGAAAAAAATTGGGATTTTGTATCTCGTATACAGCCCTTCGACAAACATCCTCACATACAAACAAAGATAGTATTTAACACGAGCCGACAGACGAAGCAGAGTACGAGCACGCGCTGTAACTGTCACCACTGCAAAGAGAAGCATAAACACCCTTCAGCTCACGAAAGAAGAAACGAGAAAAGGAAGAAATTCGAGCTTGAAATGATATATAGCACGTACCATCCGATCTTGCTGGGCTCAGATCCGGAGCCCACACCCTTGTATGTGCAGCACACATTGGTGTTCGATGGCTTCCCGTTCGTCTTGATATTCGACAATGTCGCAGTGTCGCCGAAGTTAGTGTTGATACCCACGGCTTCTGAGCCACCCCGGAGGCATACCTACAATCATAAAAATGGAGGTATTCAGTTTGACGAGGCCTGACGCGGAACCGCGCGAACGGAAGGGGCTCACGTTATTGACAGTGACATGACGCGCGTAGCTCTGCGAACAGTTTCCACAGGAGCGATATAGTTTGCCTGTTTACTCATCCCACGGTTCGTATGAGGTGTTCAGCAAGTGAGGTGGGGCTAGAATGCTCACCGAAGGTCGATGCGAAGAAGTTAGAGATCGAAACCCGCCCTGCTCCGTTGTGCTGCACTAGGAAAGGTAAAACGCGCCCTCAGCCAAACTCCCGATACTTGGGCTATGCTCACGCACCGATTTTGTCAGAGGCGGAAAAAGCGCCTCCTCCGTTGATGGTGGATACATCCCCGGATCCGGTTTGTTTGATCTAGATAGGCGGGTTGAGATTAATCAGAGAATCACGCGGATCATAAGCACAATGAACTCACGGTGATGGCATCTGCTCAGTTTCTCAGTAAACGAAGGGGATGATTTCCCGGAACAAATCAAAACTCACCCTCGCAGACGTCCTCCCACCAGACATTGGTGACGGTACACGGTCCACGGCAGTGGATACCTTGTTGCACAGTCAGTAAATTGAATTGAGACGAAATAAATACTCTAATAGTTTACTTACCTTCGGCTTGGTCCTTCCCGATGATGACGTTCGAGATTGATGCGCCAGGTTGCAAGATGAAAACAGCATCGGCTTCACCCGTCTCCGTTTGTCCCTGGCATTCACCACCTTTCAAATGACAAAACCAATTAGAAAATAGGGTTAGGGTATGCATGATCACGACCACAGTACTCACTGCTTCCTTTACGGTCATATTTTACCATCCTGCCATCGAAGGATCCTGAAATGACGCTGGCGGTAGGGAGGGCGGTGTAGCCCTAGCATCAGAAAGGTGAGGTCACGAATACTTTCAAAATGAACGGAGACACCCACTGCAGAGGCTGGGAGGACGGTCGTGATGCCACTAGGGGGTGCTGCCGTGGTGGTTGGCGCTTTGGTGGTCGTGGTAGTCGCTGGCCTGGTGGTCGTGGTAGTCGACCTGGTCGTTGTGGGGGCGGAGCCTGGGATGCACTGAGAATACCACCTAAAATCAAACGTTCGTCAAGCATATCGGGAGCATGGGTGTGTAGAGAACTAACTCGTTCTGTAGGAAACGGGTGGTAAGTTGGGATGAGGTAGTAATATCGTAATACGTACAGAAAATACACAAGTCGATCCAGACGCGCTGACATAGGCGGTAAGGACAACGGATGTTGGTTGAATGAAAATGAAATTCCACACCATGTCGTTTCGCCTATAAATCGAACGACCTTTAGTCAGTAATTGGCCTAGAATAACCATAACCTTGCACATACCAGTCCACCCATTTCCACCGCACTGTCCGTACACGGGGACAACTGCGACCGCGGAACCAGCAAGGGAGAGAGCAAGAGACACCCAGAGAGCAGCTTGAATAGTAAACATCTTTCACACTGTGAAGCTAAACCTTGTCCTACATCCTCCAAAGGCTCGACCTTTATATGCTGCTGGCATGGGTGGCATCGTGTGCAGCTGCTTGCCGTGTATCAAGAGGCGATGGGCTTGGCATTAATTCTCGTCATGCAATTTGAATCTATCAGCCAACGACGGCGGCCCGGTCACAGTCCTGCGTGTTGGCGGATAATTCTCGAGAACTGAAAGAATGCTAGTTTTCACCTGGTTGAGGTTGATGGCAAAAAGTAAAAGAGACTCGTCGGGAAAGTCCAAGGAACCTGGCTTTTCCAGATGCACTAAATTCGAGAAAAAGGACGGCCCGTGCAGGGGAGGAGCGGTCCGCTGTAGTGCTGCTGGTACAAAGCTCAATTCAAGTATATTTTTATCCAAGACGCCCCCCGCCGAGGAAGAACCGTTACAAGCCCGTGTCTGATGAACGGAGAAATGCGTAGGGTAAATTGCAGGTCAGGCCGCTCGTCAATCACAACAGAAGGCCAAGCAAGGCAACGTCGCCAGATATTGAAAGTTGAGCATCTGACTAGAAATGGGGACCGTGAGATGTTGAAAAGGCGGGGTTAAAGCTGGTTAATGGAATTGGCTTTACTTGAATTTGATTTTTCATTATGCTTACCATGTGGTGCAGCGATGCCTGGAACTCTTCAATCTTAGACCGTCATGTCTTTTATTTTATCTCAGGCCATCTACTTGAGCCATACTACATTTACCAACAGCTCACCTAAAAAGTCAAACATAATTCATTTTAAATGCTGGGCTAGCGTTATATGCCTATGATCATGATTGGCTTCCAAAAAATATTAGCATTGGGCACGTTGATATGGACCAACTAGAGTAGACGTGAAAAAGCATGCGATGTTACACCGGCGAGATATTTAATTCCCCTGGAATCATGACCCCAAAGCCCCCTTTGCCGAAGTAGTAACTCATGAAAAAGATGATTCCAAGGGCTCTCTCGCTCAACCCATCGAGAATGATTGAGAGGTTCTTTTTTGCTTTCGCCGCTGCAGGGCCAGCGCCCAGCGGGAGACTGATAGGTCAATAGTAATAAAATAAATTTGACTGTGTCAATAGTCACGTGCATGTAACTATTTTTCAGATTTCCTCAGAGCCACCGTGACTGAGATTATTGGTTCCTCCCTTGTAAACCATTCAGGTCGCTATGAATATGGGGAGAACGAGTAAATCCTTCTTATTATTCATGATATGATTTTAGGTGCTGATATCCCCTAGAGTCACGAAAGCCTACCGTACATCTCAAATCCAGTGAGACATCTTCAAAATACCTATGGGCTATGGGTTAATCAAACTTTGCTTTATAGAGTTGAAGAAGGATCCAGGAATACCTCGATTGCCCGATCTTAAGGAGCGTGTACGAAATGCTGGGAAACAGAAGGCGCCTCCAGTGAGCCTTTCAGACGATGTCTATTCTAGTTCTGCTCCTCATTATATTAGCTTAATCATGGGTTAGATCCCGACAGCACCATGGCCTCTGAACCAACCCTTTCTACGCTCGCACTCCTTGCTTCAAACGTCGCCTCAGAAACACAGCCTGAGGACCCATCTTCCTCTACCTCTGGCTTGACGGGGAAAACGAAGGAACAGATGCGTAGATATTACCTCCGCACTTTACATAAAGTGATAGACCAAAGCGATATCATTATTCTTGTCTTGGACGCTCGAGATCCGGAGGGTTGTAGGAGTCGGCTGGTAGAAGAGGAGGTAAGAAGGCGCGAAATGGAGGGGAAGAAGTTAGTTTTTGTCCTGAACAAAATTGGTAATAATTGTATGCCTCCCCCCCGAACACCTTTTCACCTCTTCTCCAAGATCTAATTCCACGCTCAAATGCCCAATTGTGGCTTAAACATCTGCGGCACTCAACACCTACCCTTCCTTTTCTTTCTTCATCTTCATCGCAGCATCAACGAACCAACATATCATCATCTACGGCCCCTTCTCTCCTTAAACTCCTGAAAGCCTATAAACCAAAAGCGGGGAGTGTCACAGTCGGGGTTGTGGGGTATCCCAATGTCGGAAAGTCCAGTTTGATCAATAGCTTAAAAAGAAGCAAAGTACTCTTTCTCGTCTTCTTCATAAATACTTTTTAACATCTGCCCGCAGGTTTGCGCCGTTGCAGCTCAAGCAGGTCATACAAAAGATCTTCAATCCATCCAACTTGAACGTGGTATGCGGATCGTTGATTCACCTGGCGTTGTTTTCGACGAGGATGACGAAACGAACGATGGAAAGGGTCAGAAGAAGGGAAGCGTACTGCTAAGGAATGTGGTTAAAGTAGAAGACGTGGAGGACCCCATAGCTGTTGGTCAGTCCATTTATCTCGATAACCCAGGAAAGGCTCCCCCCCCTCCTAACACATCGCTCAGTGGAAGAGATTTTGACACGAACCGCTCCCACAACCCTACAAAAAATCTATAATCTGCCGGAATACGGCTCAACGCTCGAGTTCCTAACAATGCTAGCTATGACAAGCGGGAGGCTGCTGAAGGTCCATTCTTGATACCCATTGATCTTCACAAAACTAAACAGTAAACCATTTAGGGTGGAACCCCAGACCTCAATTCCGCCGCACGGGTGGTTCTTTCTGACTGGAACCATCAAAAGATCCCATATTACTCCATACCACCTACAATACACCCGTCAATGATCCCTTCTATTGGTAATTACTATTGTGAAACACTTTTCGCGCTATTAACGTTCGCTTATCGCTGCAGTCCCTACTAACCAAAACTCCTCGGCGTCTCCTGTCATTGCACCAGGCGCTGAGAACGTTGGACATGCCCAGATCTTGAGCGCTTTCTCTAAACCGTTTGAGTTAGAAGGCCTTTTTGGTGTTGCGGATGCGGGCGCCTTTGGTAGGGGAAGTGGTGATGTCCCGATGGATGCGGATGAGGACGGAGATATATTTTGGGATGCTGTGGAAGGAGATGCAATGGAACAAGACGGGTATGTGATACATAACCCTTACACCCTTGCTATGACACCTACACTACACAACAGGTTTCCATTAAACCCCGACAGCGTCAACCCTCAAGTAGGACAAAAACGACCGCGGTCACCATCAGTAGCGCCCCCGATCGACACACAGAACGCCGCCATGATAAGCATAGACGCTCTTCCTACACATACAACACGTCAGCCCAAGCGCCAGCGGAAATCAAAAGAAGTACCCACATATGATGCTCTTCCTGATGAACACGTCTTAAATAGAATGGAACGGAGTAATCCTCTCAGTCGGAGGGTCTTAAAGAAAGAGGCGAAGCGCGCAAGGAAAGCTCAGCGGATAAGGCCTGAGGCTGGAATTAGTGGAATGGAAGTTGATGATGGACTGCAGTTTACCTTTATGGCATGACATACAACAGCGTCTATCATTTAGGAAACGACATCCTCGAGCTTTTGCGTGACCATAGTCCTGTGCGTTATATTCTTCTTGGTAACTATGTACAATCATCAATGTATCTAGCCATATTAAGCCAAGCCTCCACTAATCTTGCAGCTGGGCGGCCTTCCGGGCAATGCTCCCAACACGACGTAATAATATTCCAGATATAGTCAGGAACCACAGAAACCGGGGGTTGATTGGGTTTAACCCCTCGGATAACATCAAGCATAACGACGGTGTCATATCTTCGATTATTGTAAGGCAATTGGCCAGTCATCACCTCTAGGATGGTCATTCCCAGGGCGTAAATATCGCTGTAGGTGGTGTAAATGGAAGATCCGTCTTCTGGCACATCATCGGTTGGATCTAAAATTTCCGGTGCCATCCACCTTGGCCGTCCACACATACTTGCAACTGTGAATTCTCCGCGGTTTACTATTGGTGCTAGGCCTATGTCCATGAGGAGTGGGACGTCATTTCTTATGAGAACATTAGCCTGCAACCAGATGTTCAGCAAGTACATATGAATTGCGTCGATTGCTTACTCCACGGATGTCAGCGTGAACGATGCTCTTCATATGCAAATATGCCACACCGGATGCTACTCCTAAGAGCTATTGTGCATGTTGGATTAATATGACCAGCTCACAGGCAGGGCCACAAACCGTTTGAACCTTTTGAGCCGATGGACGATCTCTCAAGTAATCTGTTATGGCGCCATCGCACATGGGTAGAACAAAGCCCGTCATATCCCCAAGGTTATTGCAGGTCCCAAAACACTCCATTACGTTAGGATGGGACAAGCCCTTCCATTGCTTGACAAGCTTTGTGAGATCCTATCGGACCTCGGATCAGCATACGACCGATACTAGGCCTGGGATCACACAGAACCTTCTTGAACAACAATCTCGAGGCTTTATCGCACCTCAATCCTCGCATAACTTTGACTGCGACCTTGAAGCAAAGTATAAATTATGAATTATGACTTTTACGTTGGAGTAATTGGATATCGTACCACATGAATTCTACCTGCCAAGGTCATTCCACACTTATACACATCGGAAATTTCACCAAGCGCATAGTACCCGGGTTCCAATTGACGGACACTAGGGGAAATATCGACATCCACGTCCCACATCTAGGGCAAATAAAGGATACGCTCTGGCTTAGAAAACAGTAGCTCACCATATGAGTGTCATCATGATTGTGATCTTCGAGTTTATGCCGATCCGACACCATATTCCCCCGACCTGGCAGGTGCCTACAAGTCAAAGGTTCAGCATGATTTTAGACACAGTTACGAAGAGACGTACTCTTGAACGGAACCTAACAGAATTGTGATGGTGATAGCAGTCGGTGGGCTTCGTCAAGTAGCGTATAAATAATAGTTAGACTCGAGGTAGATTTAGCGCCCGTGAATCCTCGAGGCATATGGATTTCACAGGCTTGGGCGTTTGATAGGCGCTAGGCGCCAGGCATCATAGACGCCCTAATTCATGGGCGTCCGAGAAACCCAGCTACCATAATGGATCGATGATCAGACGGTCTATCTACGATCAATCGGTTTGAACAGCAACTAGTCGGGTTCCTAGAGAAAGCCCCCAAGTAGGATTATTGGCATATCTAACCCCGAGTACATGGGGACAACCGGGGCCTTCCAAATTATGTCCCATATTTAATCAGAACAAGTTACAGTACGATTGGTGATATTTCCTGAACAACCTCGACCATCGTAGGCCTAGAACTAGGAGCACAAACCCAACATCTCTCAAGAATGGGCCATGTTCTGTCAGAGGCAGAAACTTTACAACGTGACCTTTCAGGTTGTAATCCTTGTTGAACCAGAGCGATGACAGCCAAAGCAACTTTTATGTGAGAAAAGGGGACATCGCCCGTCAAAATCTAGAAATGGATTAGACCGGAAAATCTCTGCCAATATTAGGAGAATCTCACTTCAAGCCCAACCATACTAAATCCATATACGTCAGCTTCTTTGGTTATTCGTAGTGGCTCCTCATTGTCAACGTGTTCCTGAACATTCAGAAACTCTGGTGCCATGTAACGTGCTGAGATTGCTATTGTGGTGGTATACCCACGCTGGAACATGATCCTCGAACGACCGAAGTCGCAGATCAGTGGTTTGCCACTGTCGCCGACTAAAATATTGGTCTAGGTAGAGTTTAATTAGGAAACAAGATATACAAACAAGGCCCGGATCTCACGCTTTTCATGTCACCGTGGACAACTTCCTGAGAGTGAAGATACCCCAATCCTTCGGCAATTTGTGATATCTGCAGATATATAAGCGTAAGTTAACAAGGTGATCCATCAGCTCACCATGAGGGGTCGGTTCATTTCGGGGTGTTTCTCCATATAGGTCAAGATATCCCCCTCCCGACAGAGAGGTGATATTAAGACAGGAGCGGGGGAGAGGCTTCTATCGTCACACGCCCCGAGAAATTTGAGGACGTTCTTATGGTCAAGACCTTTCCATACTGCAACCTCGCGTGTAAGACGCTAAGAGTGGTGTTAAGTGCTGAAGAATAGCAGAGCCAAAACCCACCTCTTTCATCTTTTGTAAAATCTTTGGTCTGGTATGGACTCCGCGAAAAACTTTGATCGCGACCTAGTCCATGAAAGGTTACGAGAGCCCCTTATGAAAGAAACGAATGCGCACCTTGTGACAAATACCTGAGCTGTCAGTCCAAGTTCCTCTATAAATTTCGGAGAAGCCGCCCTCATCGAAATAAGGTGCATCAAGCCCGTTTTCTTCACGATCCTTGCGCACCTGACCATTGAGGTTGAATGTCGGAGGAGGTAAGGTATGGTCCATCAGTGCAAGGGAGTTTGAATATTCTGGTGAGATGTTCGACAACATGGGCTTTAAATATGCATCCAGATGGTCATTGATACATACATACATCAACTCACAACAATAGGTTTGAGCTCATTGCCTTGTCAACGCCTCGAGTTAGTCGAATCCAAATAAAGATACCAAAAGAATATTCTGAAACAGATCGCAATGGCCCTATCGCGGGAACGTTTTCGCTGGCGTCAAGTTGAAGAACCAGCTCTAACCTTAGACTGACTTCCCGAGAGTAGTTTCACCCATCCAAAAGGAAAATGCGAGATGGTTTAGCAAGAAAAAGGCAGCCGCTTCCCAAGGATTGGGCGGTTCGCGCAGTGTCTTCTCCTTTGTCCGACTTCTCAGGAATTATCTTAACGCCAGTGGATAATTAGCCAATCGACATAATTATATGACCTGGGCGGGGACGCACCTATTATGAAGCTGAAACCTGCTTCACATTCTTACTAACCGAGCTTCTGGGAGAATCACGAGGAGGTCTTGGGAAGGGTTGGAGATTTATCGCCTGTGTCCTGCTGGTCTGTTACAAAGACAAGGATCAAAGATGACAAGCCAAAACGCGGAGAGTGATCTTGCATATTTTCCACAAAAACAGCTTCGGTCGCGCCTATCCTTATTGACATAATGGGATTATCGCAGGTAAAGAACAAGAACCTTGTGACTCTTGCTCTAGAACGACCCGAGTTTTTTGTATGTCCAATTCTAACTATGGCTATGATATTTGGGTGGCACCGCGCTGGGCACTAGTTTGTTGTTTTGCGTTTGATATGCAAATATTAGATACCCAGAAATGTTGAAAACCATGAGGCGCAATAACGGATGATATTGTGGGTTTGTGGCAGTAAGGATAGGTATCATTTGATGTATCAGAAGTGGCCATATGGGTCGCAGAGACAACCATAAGGAGGCTGTCTGAATCCCGAGCGCTGGGTCGAGTGGTGACATACACGTGTATGAAGCATGTATCAGGGTCTTGAGGAGAATTTATGGGCGTCTTTGTTAACCAGTCCCTCGTGTTAAGATGCCATGAAGGTCGTGGAGATCTGTATGGCCCTGACCATTCATGTATACGTCAACGACCACAAATAGGATCACTTCTCCGCTCATAACGAACGAAGGGCTGAAGAATACTGTATTGACCAGATGAAGGAAAGGTTTCCCAGTCTTCGTTGAGCGCGATCAGGTCAAGATAGATCATGATCGACACCAGTCCCCGGCCCCCCAGAAACAATGTTCGCATCAGAAAATCGAAGTCTGGCAGGGGTGTGTTTGTGGAGTCGCACTGGGCGACGTGGCGGGTTGGGGACGGTCAGAGCATGTTGAAGTTATAACTAACGGGTGGTGGATCCAGATTTCGGGCTCTGCGCAAAGTCAACCAGGATACCTGGATCGGTGTCGATTCACGAAAGGTTGCAGGAAGGCCCAGGCTCCCTTGCAGATGCCAGAGAGATCATGAAAACTCGAACAAAGTGCATACCCCCCCCTTTTCCCGTCTGTTGAGGCAAAGTATGACTCATCGTTGTAAGGGAGACCACGAGCCCGGATAGATTTGGACATACTTATGCGTCTATCCGATCTGTTATCATCACTCTGACTTCCTAATAGGTCGTAGTACGTTGCCGCGTCAATGCCTTGATCTATGCCAGTGTAGATGAAACAATGTTCTCACCATGATAACGTTTATATAACGCAAGTCGACGAGGTTGAGGTCAAGTTGGGGTGTTGAGATGTATTCCCTGGGTAGATTTTATGATACCCCCGTTCATATACATAGATTTTTGTGCAGGTGCCCCCTAGGACACAAGCCCGGGTACGTCGCTTGAACTTCTTCTCCTTTCTTGAATTACCGAAGTC
>CEMJ01393784.1:15027-26954 GCA_900068955.1 Clitocybe nebularis | reverse complement strand
TATATTTCTTTTCTGCAAAGTCTTCCACGCATCCACAAGCCCCACCTTTTCGGGCAAGTTGGCATCTGAGAGTGAGATCGGATTCATGTCTCCGCCCACAAGACCCCCGTGTATCCCAGAGCAAGTGAGGAATTGGGCAATGGATTTAAGCTGAACTGGTCTGCTCCGATCCCCATGGCCTGACAAGGATTCCAGATGTGTGTTCGCTATCCTGATCTTTGTATTGGGCGCCGTCCCCTCCAAGCCTGAGTGGAGTGTCTGCGCGGACAGTTCACAGTCAACGTACAATGCATCTCGGCCCATTTTACTATTCGAAAACTTGGTTCGGAAAACAGTCGCGTTTCCCGCCATAGATTTTGGGATGAGAGTGACAGTCCCATATGTATGGGTCCACGAGTCCGCCGAGGTGTCTGATACCTCGTAAAAGGAGCGTACAAAACTGTGGGAAAGTAACGCTGGGAAACATCCTCTATGAAATTCTTGGAAAAGGATGAAGGTTGGTGGTGGCGGTGGTGTGTTCAGGGCAGGAGAGAGTATACTCTCGAGGTGTGATAGGGTGGTCCGGAGCCGAAGCGCTGGTTGGTTGGTGACAAAATCGATGTTCCATGTGAGAATAGCAAAAGGTGAAATTTTGGGAGGCATGGCGTCGACATTTATCTTTTTAGGCAACCACGCGTCATTACCAGGGTCGTAGCTATATCTGGACTGGAACTTGGGGTTGTTGTCCGAAGATTTAGGGAGGGGCGTCGGACCGCTTGTCATGATGGACTCAAAGGACTGGTAACTTTGTAAAGTGAAACTTATGAATCAGGAAGGACCACTGCTTGGCAATAGCAGTCGAATAGCAGTACTGGTCTAATTGTATATATTCTTGTGTTGCTTTCTTCTTTTACAGCTATGCCATCAATAAAACCGTCTATGTAAACGACTCCCCTGAATCCAACTAGGATATGCCAAATCGTCACTTAAAGCTCTGTGCCCAATCTGAAAAGAAACCGCAAGCACAAGGAATATCAATAATTAATCCATAACATTATTTGGAAGATGAAGGAGAGGAAAGATAGGGTATAGAGAATGCGGCTACAAGCACCAGGCAAGCTATAGCAATAGCCGGAATATAGGAAGTTGAATTTGTTTCTCGGGGTTGAGGGTTTCGTTTGGAAGGCCGTGGTGTGGGACGCGAAGAATATACGGGTTCAGACTGTATAATCTGGACGTACCCAATGGATTTGAAACCATGAATGCTGCGAAACATGAAATGATGAGACGCAGGAGGAAAGAGGGTCATTGGATAGAAGACTGACTAATATCCTTCAATGTTGCGTTTAATCTCGTCTTCAATGCCACTGGGGACACCAGAGAGCGAGAATGTAACTTGCGTGGAGTCGGAAGACTGTACAAGAGTGGTTGTCAGTGTACCGTCATGTCCTAAACCCAATTGGTTGTAAGTTCGGTTCTTCAAATTCACGGGTGTATACTTACCTGCGGGCCACGTGGGACTCTGTAACGCCCATGTCTGTACTATCTTGCTGGATGGAGTGAGAGTCACATATTTTCCTTTGACGCCACCGCCAAAGAGGGAGTACTCGGATCCTACTTGGGCAGTGGACTATTGATGGGGTTGAAAGTGGTCTTAATAAACGGGCTGTCTTGTAGTTGAACCGCGTACCTGCGCGGGGGCACGAGTCCACATAGGGATCTTTTTTTCGTCCGTGAGGAGCCCGAATAGATCGTCTGCGGAAGCTTGGAATGTGGCGTTGACGTTGACAGTCTTCGTATTGACGGTCCTCGCTTCGACCTTCTTTGGCTGGATTGGTGCAGAAGTAGATGCGGCGGCAGCAGCAGCAGCAGAGGTGCCCCCGTTTACAGGCGCAGGGGTACCAGAACGGCTAGGGTCTGTACTGATTGTAAGATCCTTTCCATGAGTCTCGACGAGGGCCACAGGGAACTCGGCGAATTTAGCTTCTAGCGCAGGGGGCAGTCGGGACTTTGCAATGGAGAAGAGAGCCTCGACCGCTGGAGACCTTTCAGTCGTGAGACTCCATTCGTACTAGGAGTTGAAGAGGTGAACCGGGCTTAGGCGAGAGAGCTAAATTGAAGGCCTACAATGTAATCAGACAAGCCATCCAGAGTAATTTCATGCGAAACCTCTGGGACGGTAATCTTCCCTTTCACCTCTGTACCGTCGCTCGCTGTACCAGACCATCCCAGTATAATCTTACAATCGTAGATCGTGATCAATCTGGGGCGAGTTGTAAGGTCAGTGGAGGCCTCTCATTCCCGCCAATATCGTTCGTACTTTGATTTTCGTTGGCCGAGTTCGACATCTCCATCTACCTCGGTCACTTTCGAAATTGAGACCACCTCACCTTCTTTGTCACCGTTGACGGTTATGGTGGTGAGTTCTCGTTCGAACCATTCTTTGCCCCAATTTGTGACATTTTTATTTTTCCAGTGCCAGTTTGCAGTCGAAGGTGGGAGAGCCATTAGTGGTGTTGGGCGGGACTCTGTTCGGAAGGAACTTGTGGTGAAAATGGGATAGTGGTACTAAGCTTGCGCGATATCAGAGGCGTGACACGAGATGAGAAAACTTTATTTATTTGCCTCTGTTCAGATATCTATTTCTACAACATTCCAGATTTTTCTCCGCTTACCTCTTATAGCTACTAGTAGCTACTGCCTTCAGCCTCCTCCTTCGCTTCGGACAGCCAGAATGCCGGGAGGCCTTTCTCGTGCATTACGTTCTCCAAGTAATCTTCCGGCATCAGTTTCAGGCGATCAATTCGTGCAACTCCTTGCGAGTTCTAGTGCCTTGTTTCGCCCACCCCACCGTATCCGAAATGATACCAGCGATTTTCGTTCATTCGTATACTGAGATCGGACGGTTCTGAAGGTTTTCATGCCGGTTTGTTGGCAGGTTGCCGTGCTAAGTATGCCTGGTCTCTAGATCCGCGCACCCCTTTATGCCTCCGAGCAACACATCGCAAGGAACCAACCCCAATCCTAAAATAACGCACCCATCATTGCGTCTTGATAAAGTGACACTTCGAGTGTCCTTATCCTCGAGTTGCGCTAAACCAAACACGTTCACCGGCATGCCAGACGAGAAATATCGCGAAGTCACCAAGTGGGGATCTCCCCCCGTTCATTTTGTGGTATATCGATGAGATGCACGATAACGCTGTACTTCATCGCGCCATACGTCACTACATGAGGCAACATTTGACAGTTACCTCACCGCCTCCCCATACGGCCTCGTTTTACCTGTACCAGACAATCTCCTCCCTCGACATCAGCATGACCAAGCATGTCATTATTCAGCTTAATTCCTGCCAGTTGCCCGATACTAGTGCCAACTTCACTTTGACGTTTCTTTGCCTTGGCCTGCTGCTAACGGCAAAAATGTTTACGAGGGACGGCATTCAAGAGGCGGGCAGGTGTTTCCGCGTCCGGCGCTTAGTTTTTCTTTTCTCCCTCCTTCCTAAGCATTCTCGCTTAAACACCTCCTATATCTTTAGCTCTACGGGTGCAGATGTTGCTACTGTTTTAATGAAAATTTGACAGTTTATGGTTTCGCCTGTAACCCACGTTTCACCATCATCGCCCATATCTAAATATACTGTTCGCCGTTTGTGGCTTGACAGATATTAATCAATCGACGACAGCACTCATTCGTGAGCTTTGCGCAGCCAATCCTGACCAAGATGCAAACCCCTCCTCACGCCGATTTCACGTTGCACACTTGCAATATATCGTCTTGTCCAAAGCTGTGAACTTGAAATAGGAATATCCCGGTGATATATTTAATATTTGTGAACAACATATACCAGTAACTCCACCGACGATTTGCTCTGAAGACAAGTCCATAACAGCGCCCGAATGTCCCCTTTCAGGAAGTTCCTTTTGTCTTCGGCAGTCTCCCCCGTGTCCGTGGCCAATCTGTATATTAGCACTCCTTATACCGTGATAATTGATCCAAGAGTTTCAGACTCGCAAAAGAACAAAAACAATAGGTATTGCGACCGGATCTCATCGAGATTGGGAATTTTTAACTTTCCGTGACACCACCGTGATTCGTGACGAGTCGATCTCGATCGTCAGGACCATGAAGCACACAAGGTGAGCTTGTGCCAGCTTGTGTCCTTCATGATACTAACAGGAGATCGAGAATCTGACTTTCATCATCCAAACGGTCTTCTCGACTATATTAACGCTTTTTTGTCTAGGTGGAACCTTTCTTCTAAATCCAGGCTTTGCCGTAACCCAAAGTCCTTGAAATTCGGGCTTTGTTACGTTGTTTCCACCGATGCAGAATCCCGTACGCGAGAGGTTTCTTCATGGCAAGTGCCAAAAATAATGGCCACGCCGGAACATGACTCGTTTATCTCTCACGACTATCTCATCCTCGGTGTCTATTGATGTCGGATCGACGCGAAAAATATGGCCGCCAATACAGGCCATCGCCGAACTGCCTCCTGGGGACTCCCATCCCTTTTGTTTCCCGTATGGGATACTGATTTCATATCTCTTCCTGTTTGATTTAGAAAAACTTGGGCTGTGTGCACGCACCCCGGCCGACAATGTTGTCTCCTTCAGTAAAGGGCACGCATACAAGAATGGTCTAGGAGGGATCCCAACAAGAAATTAGACTAATACTGGTCCACACCCCGAGCGTCCGGGAATCTAACTCCTTATTCTCTGGCCCCCCTTGCCGAGATTCTCCCAACAAGCAAGGCCATGTTTCAACACACCACAACACAAACGGACCGATCTCTCGTGTCACCCCGATATCTCTGGGCGTGCTGTGCATATATATATGTCGCCGATATCCCTCGAGGATTTTTCTAACTTTACTCACCCCTCCAATCCCCCTTACATCCAACGCGATGATCCCACCACCCCAGCCTACCTTCTTCGTCCTACCGGACCTCGTTTCTCATTGCAATTTCCCTCTTGCGTACCACCGCGACGGAGATGCTGTTGCTCAACAGTCTGTCGCCTGGTTGGACTCAAATTGTCCCGATCTTTCACCCAAACAACAACGAGCTCTTCGTGGCCTCCAGGCCGGGGAACTCACAGCCTATTGCTATAACACCACATCAACTGAACGACTCCGCGTCGTTTCCGACTTCATGAATTACCTCTTCCATCTGTTAGTCCCTCTCGCTTATCTTGTTATCGCCAAGCTTACGAATCAATACAGAGACAATATCAGTGACGGGATGATGACGAGAGAGACCGACGTGCTATCAGACGTTGTGATGAACGCGTTATGGTTTAGCGATCGGTACCGACCCACTGTAGGCCCGGGAAAGGAACAACCCGAAGACGAGCTGAACCCTGGAAAGCTAGCCCGAGAGTTAGTGTTGACCCCTATGTGCTGCCACTATGTCCGAGGTGCTGATCGCCGCCGGCTTGTTACTTTATTCAGCTTCTGGGCCCGGTGCATACCCGACGCAGGTCCAGGCGTGCAAGCGCGCTTCAAAGAAACCCTGGAGCTATTTTTCGAAGCCGTCAACATCCAAGCCAGGGCCCGCGACGAGGGAGTCATCCCCGATCTCGAGTCCTACATCGACGTGAGGAGAGATACTTCTGGTTAGTTTCCTTCTTTGCCCCAAGTATTTTTACCTTTCTGAGCACCGTGATTCAGGTTGCAAGCCATGCTGGGCACTTATTGAGTACGCCTCAGTTTTCTTTTGGTAAAGTTTTGCGGCTCATGTTCCTGTCCCCCACAGATACGCACTCGATATCGACCTTCCTGATTTTGTCGTTGAGCATCCGATTATAGAAGCCCTCAATCAAGGAACGAACGACCTGGTGACCTGGTCGAATGTAAGTCCCCGCCTCATTAATATCAATTATATATTGATGATCGTATATTTTAGGATATCTTTTCATACAACGTCGAACAATCTCGTGGGGACACGCACAATATGATTGTGATCCTCATGCGATATCACGGCCATAACCTTCAGAGCGCAGTCGACTACGTCGGGGACCTCTGTGCGCAGACTATAGATAGGTTTGTTGAAAATAGAGCGAGGTTGCCTTCCTGGGGACCCGTAATTGACGATATGGTCGAACGATACCTACAGGGGCTCCAAGATTGGATTGTGGGGTATGTATTCCATCACTCCACTCGCTCCAGTTTGCATCACTGATGCGCTTCCAGGTCCCTCCACTGGAGCTTCATGACGCACAGATACTTTGGTTTTGCCGGCGCAGAAGTGAAGAAAAACCGTATCGTAAAACTCCTACCTCAAGAGCTATAGCGGGGGCGGTGGGCCAATATGTCCTTATGCTTTGATTACGACCCTACTTTCTCCGCAATGGAATTTTCCGCGGACCAGTATTATATCTTCGCCTTCTGTTTATTTTCTATTTCGATATTATGATTATGAGATATTTTCTAAACATAGAATACATGACGTCATGCAACATGTCTCAACAGGCTGAAAAGGCGCTGTTGTTGCCCACCCGTCCTCACCTTCACACACTGAGAACTATGAATACCCTCATACGCCCATTTTCCCGCTCTGTCGCTTTCCGAAACACCCCGCTCGCCCTCAGGCAGTTGGCGCGCCCTACATATCTCAATTCCACCCTTCTACATTCTCGGACTGTAGCAAGTTCAGTGACCAATCGACCAGGGAGTCAAACTCTTGAGCATGCTGCAACGAACATCAAGGAAGAGATGGGGAACTCTGCTGCTGACCTCGCAAAGATCATCGCTGCAGCCAATGTAACGAAAGGTCCCGTCACGCCCGATGGGAGACCCTCATTCGTAAGTTTGAAAACACGTGGAGCAGCAGCTCGGGTTCTCATCTATGCAGCTTGGGATCACAAGCCTTGTCGCATCTGAAGTCCCAAAGCCTGTTATGATCTTTGGCCTCTTAGGCGAGTTGCGTTTCCTTTCATAACCGGTACGCCTCCTGAGCGTCGTCTTTCGACACTCCAGGGGGTCTTCCGTACCTTGGAGCATCCGCCACCACGGTGTACCTCGCCCATTCCGCTGGCCTCGCAGCTTCCGGCGTTGCGACAGATATCGATCCTGGCGTCGCCCTCACAATCCTCGACCAAGCACTGAACATCCAAGTCACCTATGGAGCCGTCATGCTGTCCTTCCTTGGTCAGCCTTCGCGTTCCTTGTTACTTTCCTTATTTGATCTAACCTTTTGATCGGGTACAGGTGCTCTGCATTGGGGAATGGAATTTTCCGGCTATGGCGGCCACAAAGGGTATGCTCGTCTGGCACTCGGAGCTGCCCCGGTATTGTTCGCCTGGCCTACACTTGCCCTTCAGCCAATGACCGCTCTTGCCTGTCAATGGGCCGGGTTTACCGGCCTCTGGTGGGCAGACTCGAAGGCCACCATGAACGGATGGGGTACGTTACTGGTTCCATAATACCATATACAGGAGGCATTGTCTGACGTTGGATCTCCGAAACCTTGTAGCTCCAAAATGGTACTCACAGTATAGGTTCTATCTTTCCATCTTGGTTGGCACCTGGTAAGAATTTAATCTCCAACACATCGAGTCGGCACGATAACAGATCTTTTTGTTTCCAAAATAGCATCATCGGATCGCTCGCGGGGACCTCGTACTATGGCCCCGTCGCGGGACACGGGTTCCTCTCCCATGACTTGGACATGATCCGCGAAGAGAGGAAGAGACTACTACCTGAAAGATCTGGTACGATCTCAGGGGACCTCGAGGCCGCTCCTGCAGGGGAGGCTGCTTCGAACTTTGTCAGGGTCCATAGGAAGGAACACAAAGAGGAGGAAGCAAACAACTCAGAGAAGTAGTTTTTTTTGGGCGGGAAATGTCTTGTGACAGATGTATCATGAAATGGAAGTGTTCTGGGTAGAAAATTGCCCGAACGAAATGATTGTATGATTTGTGTATGTATCAGCGGTCTCATCCTATCGTTTAGTATGTACCATGTTGGCTCGAAAGCTAGTATCACTTGTTCAATATAAATCGGAATACTGTATCTGGATCACTCACTAGGCCTCTCCTAGACACCAACTCCCCTGGAGGGAGTTGGGTCCTGTAACAGCCTGTAAGTGGTTAGGCCCGTCAATATTTGTTACTATTTGCCTGCGGCACCAACCAATCAAATATCGTGATACTACCCATGCATTGAGTCGTCAGCTCATCAGCATCGACCAATATCAGTGGCGATGTCCTTTGGGTATGGCATCGAACCTCGGGAACCCGAGGCCACGCATCGGCGGCGAGTTTTGTTCGTGGCTGATATTTGTGATTTCTCATTCGTTGCATTATCATTGGCGGCTTCTTGACATAGGACATGCCATTGCCTTGCGCAATGTGAGAAGCCCTAGAGGACGGTCTCATTAGATGGATCAACTCGGGGACTCTATTGATAGGGAATTGAGCTCGTGGACATTATTACTGGTCAGAACAGTAGCAACGGTGACTCGGTGGTAACGATAGTACTCGTGCCTCGCAACAGACAGGACCACATGCTACCACATGGTGCTTGCGCTCCACCTCTGGTGTGTGATGTGTGATTTCGAAACTTGAGGGGTGCTTGGATTGGAGGTGAGATTTGGGGTGGATTCTCTCAATAAATGCCCCCCATGATATTAATAGCTCTGGTTATAGGCGATGGCCTCAGTTGTAGCGATGCGCGGCTGTATACCCAATGACAGTGGAGATATATTTGTTGTGATCAAGCTAGTAACCACCCGGATAATTACCCTGGGTATCCTCAAACCGACAGGATCAACTCTTCAAAGACCTTTTCAGGCCTTTTCCCGGTCCGGGTTGTCGCGTTACTTCTACTAAGGATGATGAACAAGTCAAGTTTCCCCGCATTGGGCGGCTGCCAGCTACACACATAGTTAATCGTGTAGTTGGCTGGTGATGCTTCACGGACGTATGCGTTGATGTGATGAAATCATTCTTGGGTCGCTGATGGGCGAAATCTATCGCCGTATATATGTAGCTGGAAATTTTAATGATAGGAGCGATATAACGGTGTTGGTTACTGGCTTGTCTAGTGGGGTAATTTGGACCGGAAGGGTTGAGGGAAGGTGTGGATTCTCCCTCCCCTGTTACTTAAGATCGTAGTCATACTCATGATGAGCTGTGATGGGGTTGGTCAATCGAAGGGTGACATAGTTCTACAGAAATGTGATTGAATGTTTTACGGGGTGTCAATCATAATGCATAATCTAGGGTCTAGACACTATCAAGGAGTTAAAGTTCCCACCCATTGTGTAACCAGTCCGGCTTTCTTGTATTGTGCTTTCAAATTCATATACCCTCTTGACCTTCTTCCTCTTGTCTCTGTCGATGGTTCATTAGCGTTTTTATTTCCTTATCTTTATTCCTCCCTTGACGTCGCTCTTGTCCTCCAGACCCTGGTCGATTGTCTTCTTTCTATCCCATTCAGTGGATATTTCACGTTCTTTCACGTCTTTCATTTCATTCTCAATCCCATTTTCACGTCATGCAGCGCAATCTCCCTGCTGTGCGGGCCCGCCATGGGAAGCGTCTCCCTCAACTCTCTCTTGACCCTACAACGGACACAGATGAGGACGACGATGAGGGTCAAGATAATATACCTGGCCCAGTTACACTGACTGTTACAGAAGTCCGACCCTTACCCTCTATCCCAATAATCCTGCCTCCCATTCCACCGACTCGTACCGTATTTGTGACAATAACGCCACCAACGCCATCAAGTTCTTCGAGCGTGTTGCTGTCAGCTTCAAGCTCTCCCGCCCCATCATCCTTTTCAATGATAGTCGTGATACCTACCCCCGAAGCTTCTGCGAACAATAATGGGACGATGCAGAATGAGAAGAATTATAATATGCCCCAATCAGCCGCAGCTGCGTCACAAGGAATACCCACTGGGTCTATCATTGGGATTGTAATTGCCATCTCCTTGGTTCTGATTGCAGCTATCGTATTCTTGGTGCGGAGGCGGCGATCTATGAGGAACAGATTACGACTCAAAGGATGGATGAACAAGGGTACAGCACCATCCTTCCTCTGGATCGAGCCCAAGGACAAAGACGGAAATGCCAATACATACCCTAGCACGCCTGGCGGGGCTCGTGGAGGAGAGACGTCTCCTGGCGTGTTCTTTGCAGGATCACAATCACGGGCTCTGAATTCCTCGTCTAACGTTGGTTATACCTCTCCGTCTGCGCCTTCTCGCCCC
The DNA here is from genome assembly GCA_900068955.1 of Clitocybe nebularis. Classification (NCBI taxonomy): domain Eukaryota; kingdom Fungi; phylum Basidiomycota; class Agaricomycetes; order Agaricales; family Clitocybaceae; genus Clitocybe; species Clitocybe nebularis. The sequence goes on along the minus strand of CEMJ01393784.1, from coordinate 16,756 downwards.
CCGCTCGCCCATAGCGCCCAACCCTCATACGATCGTGGTTACAGCCCTGGTCCCCTTGTTTCTAGCCCCGCCATCCCTGCGACTCTGAGACCCGGCTTCAGCCCTATCACTCCAAAGTCTAGTGCCCAGACAGCATATGCCACATCGTCCCCAGAAAGCGCAACTGTCAAATCTACTTTTATCCCTACTCTTCCTGATGAACTTTCGATCGCTGCTGGGGAGGTTATACGCATTCTGTCAGAATATGATGATGGTTGGGCGCTTTGCTCAAATGCACGTGGGGAGGTGGGCATGGTACCGTTAGAGTGCTTGGACCGGGGAGTGGCCTCACAGGCTCAAAATGGGAGACGGAGTTACCGGAATCTTAGCAGAGCTAGCAGCCTTGCGGCCAGTCTGAAGCCTTATGGCGGTATCAGCGGACGGTATTAGAGTAAGTCGTGATGCTGATTTTCCCATTAGAAACGATATACTGATGTATTATTTTTGTAGTGGGAATTGTAATTTGGATTTTAATTCTTATTTCTGTTGTTTTGGATATTTTGTAGTAGTTATCAGGCTGGTTCTCTGTGGGATCATTATACTTATCCATCCCTTGGCTGTGATAGCAGTCTATTCTTGAGCCCCGAGACCCCCTATGTCGTTCTCCCATCTGTTGATCTGTATGAGTGGCAGGCATGGACTGAATAGATGGATGTATTCGTGTATAATTTTGTTGGCTGCGGCTCGATGGGGCTATATAATTGAACGCCGAATCTCGGCGTGATCTCACCAAAGATCTTTGTGGGGGATTCCTCGATCACCACGTGCTTCTCCATAAGTTAGCTGTCTGTTGCCCGTTGACGACGACGCTGGCACCTCACAAAGGCCCACCCTTCCACAAACGAAGAAGTCACCCACTTACACCCCTTATCAACCCATATGCTCTGTTAGAGTACCTATGGATCCTCTCACAGACGAAGGCCTCGATTTCAACATGGATTTTTCAGGCGTTCCTGCTGGAATCACCTCGGTTGAGGAGTGTGAAGGTTAGTCATGCGCGAAACACGACGAGGAAATTATCCAACCGCCTCTCACTTTAGAACTTGCGTACAGACTCCTGTCATCCTTGCCAAGGTCTCGTTTAGCAACTATTCAAAGACGAATTGCACCACTACTGCAATTTGATGTCGTTGGTGTGCGTCGCTTCCATATTTGCTGTGGCGATCTTACCTCATGACCCCCCGTTTTTAGTCGCTGCCAGCAGAAGTGTCACTCCAGATATTTTCACACCTGCCGTCTCAGACATTGTTGACTTGCTGTCTGGTGAGCCGTCGATGGAAAACTCTTGCCAACGACCAGACTCTCTGGAAGAGTCTTTGTCACGCCCAAAACTGGGAGTGGCATCAACCGTCTCGGATTCATCCCTTCAACTCGCCACTAGTCCACCATGGGCTTACATGGGTCGACGACTCCGACGACGAAGGAATGGGTGATTCGGATGAGGAAGGAGAGGATGAGGTCATCATCAATGATGTTGAGGCTGCAAAAGCAGAATTGACTCTGATGCATGCCGAATTGGATTCTGGGTTCGCTTCAATGTCCATGTCAAGTCCGCCAATGGTTGACGTAATGCCATCCCCTTCGGCCTCTCGGTATACCATATACCCCTCCCAAGGGGGGAGGGATTTCGGGCATTCCAGGGCTCGTGCTCGCCATTCCGCTCCATCCATATTGAAGACCCTGGGACCAA
>CEMJ01393784.1:0-11515 GCA_900068955.1 Clitocybe nebularis | reverse complement strand
GAGGGGCGCAAAATACGAAATCCCTACAAGCAAAATACTACACAAAAGGTTGGACTAGCCGTGAGATTCATTCATTCATTGTGTCCGAAGGGGAAGTTCTAGGAATAAACCAGGTCCGGATCGTGGCCAGGAGACGTCGTACTTACAAAGTCATTACACAATCGTAGCTTCGAAGAATCCGGACAGCGGTTACGCACCCATGGTATGATAAAGCCGCACAAGACCACCGAACCATGGAGGTGCAGTTCGATGGTCCTGATCCAGACTTCTTCCCGGTTGATACATGATTTGCCGAAGACTGATTCCTAATACAACAGAGATTTAGATACACGCGCAGTACTAACCCGACAGATAACCAACGATAAAATAACTATTCAAACCTTACCCCCCTCTTTTTTTGCAGCGGCGACATAGGTTCTTCAACTCGAATACGGTTGGGTAGTGGCGTCGAAGTGGCCAATCCTGATGGGCTACCAAAACCTGGATCGATATTGATTAATGGGACGTCGACAGTAGAATACCGTTCCGGAGGGTGGTTTATAAATTTTGGGTTCTGATATTTGGGTTAGCCAGGATGCATCGCGTATGAAAAGCACAAGGTACATACGGCAATATAGTGCCGCATTCCCGCTTCTTCAATGAGTTTTGGAACCTTCTCTTGGCGGTCTCTTAGTAAATTCCGTCGCTCCACCATGTTCTCCTCTGCTGTTCCACGTATTGCGAGAATTTTGACTGGGGGATGCTTCAGTTATTTCCCGTCACGTATATATGTCATGCGCACCTGAAATGGGCTTTGTTTGACCTATTCGATGTGCTCGCTGTGCCGGAATGTTATTATTTGACGGAGATTCAACAAGAGCGGTGACAAACCTTGATAGCCTGACTCTCAACGTCCGCTTGCCAAACAGGTTCACAAAAAATCACCCGTGATGCAGAAATGAGGTTTCTAAAGAGGAATAAGATCGAAGTATTTCAATGGAGAGGAATGCTACCCACAAGCCACGAGCACCATGTTTCAATTCCATTAGAAATACTGAGTATGATGGTGATGTCTCAAAGGTGAGGACCACCTGCTCACGGACCCGGGGTCCAACTGTTGTAGTAAATCGAAGAAAGCGAACATTCACAAGGGCCAGCGCTTCACCCAGATGCGCCAGAGTCAATTCGGAGTCGGAAAAAATGAGGAACTTTTCTTGGGGCGTGTGCCGCAGGACCTAAATTGACGGGAGTATCAGGGGTGCGGTTGAAACAAAACGCCGTTGAACTTACTTCATTTATGATGTAATTCAATTTGCTCGAAGCACTAGACCCCAAGCGGGTTTTTCCTAGGAGGGATGAAGCCACCAGCTGACTTGCTCCTGAATTTCGAGGAGTGTGGGTATGCCTTGGTGGGGTTACTAGCTCGTCGTCCTCGCGGCCCAGAACTAGATCTAACTCCTTCTGCATTTCCTTAAGGGCCACCGGGTCTTTTGCTTTCTTCGCGGCATCTTCAGTCTTCAAGCTTGCATTAAGTCCGTCGTGGTGGTGGGCCGACTTGCGGCCTGCCTTTCGGTCCTTGCTCTTCTCTGCTTTGTAGAGTTGGCGATGTAGTAAGTCCTTCGCCGCAGTAGAAGCGCCCCATTCAAGAAGAGTCTCCTCTGATATGCGAGGACGGCTGATGATCAGGTCGCGTATCTTCAAGAGTCTGTCCGTGTGCATAAAGCCAACAAGATACGGATTATGTGTYGGTTCAGGTYRGGGRGTYCGTGTCCACGCGTCRAAAATACTTCGTTTGATGCCAGAAACCCGGTAGGAGACGTCCTCGTGGCCTTGCATGGCTCTCCACAAGGGGTCTTCAGCGGCTAATTTCCTGAAATGAGGTAAATGGGCCATTCATCGCAAGGGGAAACCAAAAGTAGACATACACATGCTTGAAGGCTTCCTCCAGGAGTTTTAGATCCTCTAGAGGCATTCCTCGTTCGATAGCCTTTTTAGAAGTGGATTCAATACTTTTTACAAGCTCATCAACGTAATAGAGTTCGTCGTTAGTTGACCAAAACATGAGTCTAGGATTTATTGAGTGGGACTCCTTGAAAAGGCTGATTAACAAAACTCACTGCGACATGTTTTTCACAGTCAGTTGAAGAAACTCCGTATTCTATGATGCAAACAGAAATTTCAATCCAGAAACTACATGCGAATGGATAGAATGTTACCCTGGGGTGAAACATATAATCCTAATTACGACAGTAAATTATCTGTACAGGTGATGATAAGAACAGCCAACCTGATCGGTTCTTTGGGAATCAATAGCGTTGATGGCTATGGTTGCTTGCAAAGCATTGTACGACTTGACGACGTATGGGTCAAGATCTAATAGAACTGCCTCTTGCTTTACAGGCGGAAGAACCACATCCTCCTCCACGTCTTCGATTCTGAAAAGACATGAGAAGGTATTATCAGACATCGTTTAGTGCATACCGATGTCGGATCATAATCATTTCCATGACCTGATTCAAAACCTGTATAGCACCACACCGTGGTCCTTGACGATCTAGAAGAGGTTCCACGATGTGTGTCTGCACAAGCTTGGGATCTGCTGTGAATTGTGGAACCGCCAAGAAATGGGTGATCATCTTCCCAAGTTTGTTGAGATCTTCGCGGTCGTCCTTGTTCCATATCCGTGGGCGAGTATTTTCGCCACGGATAGGCGTTTGGGATCCAGAATGAGACAAAGAGGGTGTTTCGCTGGGTGATTCATCATAGTAGTCAGTTTCGATTGGTGAGTAATCTCCAAGATCGTCTTCAAGGTCGTCGGGGTTTTCCTCGTTAACCTTTTTGCCCAGACTGAGGCCCAGAAGATTCGTCGTTGGAGTTCCTGTAACAATCCATCTCCTCTCTACACTCAACAGTTTGGTAAATGGAGTCAACACAGTGGATAGCGACGCAGAAACGTGACCCTCGTCAATAACTAGACGTTTCCATCGGATTTGCAGCAGGGGTGACACTGGTGTAGCACAACAGCAATTTGGTACTCGTGATCCATCAAGCGCTGGGCAGTGACAAAGATTCCAAGAACGTAACTTTTTCTTGTCACTGGCACCATACTCAGTAGTAAATCCTACAGCTTGTGTCAAATGCAGATCGTGTGGTTAGGAGAAAAAACAGACGTTTGTATGTCATGAGTATAATCTTCGGGGGACTGTATGAGCGCAGTTATATTGGGTAGAGAAACACGCTCACATCAAAATTTGAGGCAAGAGATGTAGCATGCGGCATTGGGGTACCTGATCTGAGTATTAAAACTCTGATGGGATAGTTGCAGTGTTTTTGTATCTCGCGGTCCCATTGGCTTATGAGATTGGCGGGGACGATGATGAGTGTAGCAGAAGTCAAATACATGACTCGGGGTCCAGGGCTATTATCGTTTCGTTTGGATCGTTCATTGTTTGTAGGTTCAGCCCCCTCATAATGATGGTAAAACGGGGTATTCGCCCGAAGCCACTCCCCAGGACGGATTTGTTCCACTTGTTCTGCGAGATTGTTCTTCTTTATATATTTGCGAGCTGCTTTTGAACCAGAAAGATTCATTATGCTTATATCTGGAGCTGTCCGCAAGCGGTGCAGGAGTAATTCTACGAATGAAGGGACACGCGAGCCCAGTGAGGGATAGTCGTTTTCTTGGCCACGAAAGAACCGTTTCCGGGCTGTGACACACTCGGTGGAAGGGAAGTATCGAAAGGATAGAGGTGTCATGACTGGGCGGTCGTCCATGATGGACTCCTCTGGGCTGGATATCTGGTCAATAGTTGCTAAGACTAAAGCCAATATCATTACTGTCTTTCCCGTCCCTCGATACATGTATAAGCGTCGGTCAGCCCGTCATAGTATATGTTGCGAGACTCACCCAATTCTTCGCAGAGCACTCCGCTACGGCTGGTAGCAACCCTGGGGCGCTCCCGTAACACTTCCATTGTCCCAGGTTGAAGAAAGAATACTTCGCCGTCGATGGAAGTTGAGGGTATGAAAAGGGGATCATAAATATCGTTCAAGTTCAACTCCCGGTCAATCATCGCACAGACCGAACGCCGCTGATATTTGTACAAGTTACTTCTCATCCCAAGGCCTCCGAGATCATCTTCAAAGTTTAGCAGACGACTGGTGATAGCTTCCCAACCGGGAGTAACCCTACCCTTGGGTGATTGAAGTTCCCCGTATATTTCTGCTAATGTACGACGATCCTAATGGGTACAAAAAGACCTTCATGTGTATTTCCCGTTTTCTGTTGGTTGATACGTACCTTGTTATTCGGGACGAGGGTTTTCCCATAGGTTGGAGGGGACACCCCATTCCAGGACTCATAGTCTTGGCTTATTCTGGGTAATAAGTCTTTTAAGCAGCGTCTAGCGGGTACGATGATGGCGTCCTTTCGTGTTCGGAGTTTCCCTTGAACACTGGCGAGGTCATATGGAATTATGTAGATTCTAAGAATTATTGAAGCAGATGGATTAAGCTGGTATGTTGCAGATATAAACTGGTGTGAAATGAGGAATTCGATATTACGCTGGAGCGCGTCATCATCAACCGTAAGATGCTCTTTAAAGATACTGCCTTGGAAGGGATGCCAGCCATCTTCAGCATGTACGTGGTTGCACCCGACTGCTTCAGGCTCCGCGTCAAGATTGACGAGTATGGTGCCTACTGGTATTAGGTTGCTGAGTCGGTATGGGATTTCAGGGGGTAGAGAAACTAATATTTGCTGGTCACCCTCTTCAGAACATCTAGAGCAACATGAGGTACATGGAATTAGACGTGAAGACATAGTTGTGGTCATAGCGAGTTGCAGGTGGTAGTAACAGTATGTCAAATTTTGACTCAACGCGTAACAGCACGTGACGGGCCGAAGGTGTTTACAGCCTTGAATCTTTTAGCCACATACTATCTTCCTCCACCAGACGAAAGCTTGTAGTTACATACCAAGCAAATTCGGCACGTAATGATTGGTGTCCTGCGTCCCATGGGTTTACCCCTTCGCTGTGTAGGACGACAATGTGCGAGGAAGCCTATGGTCATCTCAAGACCCAAATCCACAACCGCAGGTCAAGCTCGGGGGAGTCAGGGACAATCGAAAGAGAAGCTGAGTTGGCCCGAGTATCTTGCGATAAGAGGCGGGAAAAGGAAGTGGCAAACGGTTCGGAAAGATATTTCTCATGGTTTTGTATCATCCATATAACTATATCTTCAGGCTGTGACTATCCCTTGTGCCTTACTTGGGTTCTTTGGAGGGGCTTCATACTTTGGTAGCCTTGAAACCGATCCTACAAAGCCAATCATGGTAAGGTCTTGAGATATACTGTTTATACATTGATGTGATGATTATCTAGGGAATTGACCCATTCTTCTTCTATGGCATCTGCACTGTTGGCTGCGTAGGTAGGTGCTGGTTTACTTTATTTAAAGGGATGAATCATAACGATTCTGTCCTATAGGTCTAGGGGCACTAGTTGGTCCCACCATTGGTTCAGCTGTCTGGCGCACAACGCATAAAAGAAATCTCGTCTTGATTGATTCCATGGATCGAGAATTTTACAGACGGATAGCCAAAAATAGGGTGGATGCCACACTTCAGAGCCCAACACATCCAGTTCCTGATTATTATGGTGTGTATATCTAAGACTTGACATAACTTTAGCTCATCTTCTGCTATCAGGCGAGAAAATTGGATCGCTCCATCAGTACAGACAGGTGAGTCACACTGTTTTATATTTCTGGAAGTTTCTGACACATGGATAGTGGTTGCGAGATCAGGCGAAGTACAAACGAAAAGCTCTTCTCCCAGAAGAATGATTGCAGTCGTAGTTATTTATTAATACATAATAGGGTGGCTTATGTGGAATTCCAGGACGGTAAATGCCATTCCGTTTCCATTCCCGTTCTTTCTCTTCCTTCCAGCCTGTGCAAAATATGATTCGTGATTCATGATGAAGTGAACAGATTGATATATATCAACATCTTCCTTGTTGATTTATCAGATTCGACAAGCATGTTAACTATATACTTGGAAGTAATCAAGTGAATAAAGTGCGGGTAGCCGTCCAGGGCTGTCGGGATAACAATCCGCCATCAGCGTCCAGTCCAAGCTGGTAGCGGTGTAAAAAGAAGGGCTCCAGATAGGTAGGTAGGTCGCAAACAGTTTAAAAAAGAATAAATATCTTGTTCTTAGGGGAGGTGTGTGGTAGTGACGAGCGAGTCCAGGAGAAGATTTTTGTTAAAACGAGCGTAAGTTATAAATGAGTGTGCGATTTTGAAAACGGGAAACATGGGGGGATGAGATTTGTTAACGCCTAACTTGTTCCTTGTGTGATCCAGAGGACAATTTGCGATTAGGCACTATTGGGACTACTCCTCGACGTTCCTGCAAACAGAATCTGGGAACGACACCCTTAGGTGCGTCGATTCGGCCGACACGTTGAACGAGGCACCATCCATCAACATATTCGTTGATCATTCGTACAGTATCGCCGAGTTTGATATATAATTCGTCTTCGAGGCTGGGGGTAAAGGTAGCAGCAACTGACATAAGGCGTGGTAACTTCTGTGAGTCCCTGACAGACACATCGTGTGAAGTGTCAGAGGATGCTGTGGGCGGGACAAGGTCTTGTGCGGCAAAGGACTCTGAGCGGGGACTTGGCGCAGGTAGCGGGGCTTCCTTACTCAAAGATGCAAAACTCATCTGCGCTTTTCTAGTCGCTGGGGGGGTGGGTGGAGTGGGTGGCTGAACAGCTGCCATGATGGGGGGAGAGTCAGGGATGGGAATCGTGCGGGGTGACAGACTCTCAACACCACCATTCGCAATGTGGTAGGACGGTGGAGGGGACCTAGCAAATTCGGTGGATTTCTCCATAGGTTTGGATTTCTCCGTAGGTGTACTGAAAGAAAGTTCAAGTGGCCGGGATTTTGTCTTGTTTACCATCATGGGTGTTGGGATGGGTACCTCAGCCACTTGAGAATAGGGCTTGATCTGAGGTACCCAGCCAGTCTGATTGTCGAAAGAATTGGGGGTAAGGACAGCTTTCTCCGGTTTTTCCATATAAACAGACACATCATGAAGATCAATTTCCTTCTCGAGATATTGCTCTTTTTCGATGGTCACTTTGCCAGCCAAAGAAGGGGCACGTCTCGACTTCCGGCGTTTTATAGCTCTGTATTTCCAGATCGCAAACCCTAATAGAAGTCTTCAGCAGGCAATGATGCTGATTTGGGTAGTGGGCTTACCCAGTATGACAAGGACACCCACTACGGTCATAACTGATACCAGAGCTGCTACTGATGTGGGTGGCTTTGTAACGGGTAGCTCACTGGGAGTTGGTGATGGTTCATCAACGGACGTGGCATCCGCCTCAGTCGCTCTTTGTTCCAATATGCGACGTCTGTGCGCTCGGGAGCGAGAATACATCATCGTTGCAGTAGTCATTATGATGGACGCTGAAGAAAAAGAGAGGAGGGGTCAGACCGACCAAGCACGGGGGTGAGAGAACGAAAGAGAGACAAGGCTGGGGAACAGTTTCGACATCTGTATGTATGTATAGAAGGCATTGCGCAACGACATCAGTTGATGAAACTTCAAAGCCGGATTTGATTTTCCCGCGGTCCATATAGCTCCGCGTCACCTTTCAGCGATCCATCATTGTGCAACTTCCGGCGCTCAGAGGGATGACGGCCCACGTTGGTGAGGCTGTGATCCAGGGGGCGCCCGTGTACCCCGTCAGCATGTGTACCTACCGATGTCTTCAATCAGCTGACGAATCTCGGATCAGTCCTCTGGATAAGCATCAAATGTTGTCTACCAGTTGGTTCGATACAGCTCTGTACAAGGATCTTGCACCCTCAGCAGAAGTATAACCCTTCAAAGCCTCATTGACCATCGAATCCACAACATCTTTTGGCAAGGTCCTTACAACCTCTCCTGCAATACTATATAACGCCTCCGAGCATATTGCGCGTCTTTCTTCCAGAGTGAACGGGACAAATGGCAGCACCGTGGTGACACGAGAAAGAATGGATGCCTGGCAACGACTTTTAACATTTTTTTGAAGTGAGATGAAGTCTGAGTTGACTTACTCCCAAGCGCTCCGAAACACGTGGACGCAATAGCCCCATTAATTCAACATACTCTTCCCTTGACATCATCTCCTCTGGTGAGGTACGCGCTTCATGATGTTCGAATACCAAGTCATGTCCTATATTCGATGTTCCTAGCCAGATTACATTTCGAACATCGATGTGGCGACCATTAGCCTCGAAAGCACACCGTCCGAGTTCCCAGGGCATGAGTAACGACCACAAGGTCTTTTCATCATAGGCCTTCTCGATTTCCTAACGATACTTAATAAATGGGTTAAATAATCCGGAAGAGGATAGCAACGAACATCCAGAACGACAACACATCGTTTGCCCTCGTTATTGATGAGAAATTCGGCTAATGTGCACGTCGTTGGCGTCTGTCGAGATGTCAGTAGGAAAATAACGGACGGTGAACACGTACGCACTTCATAGGGACTCATAGAGTACGCTTGCCATAGATCATTTGTAGATTTCAATGTTGTCATGTTCACGGTGTGGGTTGGGACATCCAACAAGGAACCAACTAAGACTACTGGTTAATCTAACAATCTTGGAATTGAGGCGTGGACTCACATTTCCTAGCAAGCAGGCTCTTCCCGTGGCCGCTTGGACCTGCCAAATGGTGTGAGCGCCTGAATTGTCTAAAAATATTAGATGTCTTACCACAGAGAAGCACGACGATCGGAGCGACAGACAGCTGTCTAGAATGTATGCTGAGGACCCTAAATAGCTGCTCCAGCGCTCGGTCTTGGCCGACCAACTCGTAACGTACACGAGTAAGAGGGCGGAAGAACGAACGATGAATCAGGGCTGACGTTCGACGGGTATGTATAGCGTCAGCCCTTTCGACATAGTATCTGGTCGGGTTGGTTAGACAAAGTTCCTAGGTACTGAGGAAATGATCATCACCTAGTAGCAGGGTCCATACTATCCATCAAGGAAGGTGGAGAGGGAGGATTTTCGACGCCATCTTCTGGTTCCTTAGCGGAGGGTGTGATGCTAGTCCTTTTGAGCACAGTCGGGTCCGCTCCATATGCCAGCAGCGCTTTGACGATGTCCATTTTATGCGTTAGCTGGTCATTCGTTAGTGCAAAAGCCAACGCCGATTGGGGACCAACGCTATCGTTGGGTCTAGCATCCCCGTTCTCCAGGACCTGCCGCACTTGTTCAACGTCATCGCTTGCGATGGCAAACATGAGAGTGGGAGGGGGAGTTGCGATGGCATGCATGGGTGGGCGAATGATGGAGGCGGCTCGAGTGACGGGCGCTGTGTGAGGAATGTTAACAAGCGGCCGACGAATAGTGTGGTCATAGGTAGTATCGTCGTCGTCAGGTTCGTCGTTATCAGTGTCGAATGAAGGTTCGGAGAATCTACTTGACATTCGATGACTTGTTTGGGTTGAGTCGTTAAATATTGAAGGAGTGTGCCAGGATTCGGAATTTGTAATGGGTGCAGAATGAGGTTCGTTGAATTTTGAAAAGCGGTGTGAATGGTATGATGATAATGACGGTTCCTGAGATGTGGGCAGGGTATTACGAATATGTTCGGGTATGAGTGATGAACGAGCAGACGAAAGCTAGTGAATAGTTCAGACTTGCACAACCGGAGATCGACGAGAGAAAGTACCATAGGGTTATGTGATGAAGAGATGTTTGATGATACACTTGCAGATGATATAGATGAGCGATTGACAGTTCCTACGGGATGGGGGTCAACGCTAGGGAAATCTTGAATCATATAAACGGAATCACCAGATTGACGGTATTCGTTGATAGAGAAAGTTGTATGGTTAGATGGTGCTGAAGCAGTGACAGAGTCGAGAATAGTAGACTACTTGTTGTTTGAGCTGGGGAATGACAGTAGAAGGGGTGGAACAACGCACTAGTCTAAGTGGTCTGAGCCCACCTGTGACGGGGCTAGTAGGACTCATCACCTCAGGTGAGAAAGCCCGGTCACTTTGGGTGGAATGAGGGTATGCGAATTGACGAGGATTAGCTCGAGATATCCGACGAATACTGCTACCAGAGGATTTCTGATAACCAGGTGTAATTAAATCAGCGCTCAACCAATAATAGGAAGCTAGTTTCACGTACCGATGCAAGAGAATGCCGGAATCCGAAGGGGACTTTTTTGGATATGGTAGCTTCCTGTATAATAGAGCCTTGGCTACTTGGGCTCCATGCAGAGCGCGGTTCCTGTGTCTGGGGGGAAAAGGGTGAAGCACGTCCTCGCGTCATGGATACTGAGGGAGATGGCAGTGACGTAGGCGAATCAGCATTTGTTATTGTTCCAGACCTCCCTCTATTGAAAGGGGGAGGCGTAAACACTCTTTCCCGCAGTAAGCCAGCCATTTGAGAGATCGTAGCTGATGAAGATTGCCTCTTCATTGTTATGGTATCAGCACCTGGGCTCGTAGTAGTACCATCGTTTTCTGGTAAGAATTCAGAGTATTCATTGTATATAGAACTGAGCGTATCGTTTTCGTTTAGATGGGTGGATGGACTTGCTAGGTAAGCTAAATGTGCCGTGGGACTTCCCTCCGGAAGATCATCCCCTTCGTCGTCGGATTCCGCAGAGATATATGACTGCACGCTATCCCTCGGTGGAGGGGAAATCGCCGAGTTGGGCTGAACATCATCAGAAAACGTGTTAGTATCCGAGTCTCCGTTGGCTTCATCGTCCACAAAATTGGGGGGTCCGTCAAGGTAATGTAGAGGACTTTCCCCGTAGCGTTCTATCGCATTGGAAACATCTTCCGGAGAGAGTGGGGGCATGCCGACAAAGACAGCCGTTTGTTGTTCATTTGAATCCCATATGGCTGTGGGGCCAGGCTCTGGGAGGTCGTCTCCAGGCCCACTCTCAGGTTCAGCTCCGTAAATAGTATGTCCATTCGAACTGCCTTCGGTGAAGGTTTCTCTCTCCACACCTCCAGTTGTTTCTTTATTGTCAGTAGAAGAAACTTCCGAGGAAGACTCGCGTGCCGGCGAATCCAAACTCAGGTCTGACGGTATGGATTCATCATCACCAGCAGAAAACATCGATCCCAAAGGTGAAGCCACGGGCTGAGATATAAAAGCACTAAGACGTGGGGACAAGACTCGCGTTGAAGGAGATCCGAAGGGAGAAGAAAGGAGATCGAAAGTAGAGTTCATTGGACTTCGTGGCGGAGACATAATAAAAGGAACAGGTTTCTTCCATGTCTCTGCATAACCCGAATCAATTAGGTCTTCGTCGTCGTCCCCAGCCGCTACAAAACTCTGAGTAAAAGGCATCAGGTTTAAATGGGATAGTTCAACCGGCGAGAGGAGGTCATATGATAGGCCGGAGCCAGTAGGGGCGGCGGGTGGTTGTTCTGTGTCTGGCGAGCTTTGAATTGTGCGTATCGAGGGTTGAGGTTCAAGTTGGGGCGAG
>CEMJ01393781.1:10510-22524 GCA_900068955.1 Clitocybe nebularis | reverse complement strand
TGGATAACCTGGACACCACTTGCGCCAGTCCCAATCACTCCGACTTTCTTGCCTTTGAGGTCGACGCCCTCCTGGGGCCACTGTGCTGTGTGGTGACATATACCTTCAAATGTATCGAGTCCTTTGTATGGAGGGAAGTAGGGCTTTGAGGCGAAGCCTGTGCATAGCACTAGGAAGCGAGGGTGGACGGTAATACCATTCTTAGTGGTGACGCTCCAACGATCGGTGTTTGTGTTGAAGTGTGCGGATACAACACTGGTGTCGAACAGAATATCACGACTAAGATCGAGCTTCTTGTCCACGTAATGGAAGTAGTTCCGGAGCTCCTCTCTACCAGGGAAGCGTTCCGTCCAGTTCCAATCCCTCCATAACTCCTCCATCGAAAATTGATATATAGAGAAGTCTGAATCGACACGAGCCCCTGGGTAACAATTCCAATACCAGGTACCGCCAAGGTCGCTACCAGCCTCGAAGATCTTGACAGAGAAGCCAAGTTTCCTGAGATGATGTAATTGATACACACCTGAGAATCCTGCTCCTACGACGAGGGCGTCGAGCTCTTGACCATTGAGGCTATCGTTCTGTAGATTTACGGGTAAGCTGTTGCCGTTTAAAGCCATGGGTGATGTCGACAATCAGTGGCTTGGAGTAGACAGACTCCAAGGTTCCATTATATATGTCGTTCCAGCTGGGATTAAAGGGCCCCGAAGAGTAACATATGGCGCTGGGAAAAAGCCGTGGTTCTGTGTCAGTGACTGACATGAAAGGTGACGTTACAGACCAGGATAAGAGCTTTGTCACTGTTCGGTCTACGAACAACAACACCCGACCGTTGGTAGGAATATTGTGGGGGTTACAAATGTTGTATACCTGGGGCCTCAAACAAGCTTTGTTCCTCAGCAGGTGGGTTAACTTTAGAGGAAATGGTAGAATTGCGTTGGGCTAGGTCATCTGACATGTGGTGCCAGAGCCTGTGAGAACCTGCTCAATAAAAGCCGAGTGGTCGTGGCGGAAGTGGGTCCTGTGATTCTTGAAATTGAAGTTTCCGAATTTGACCCTGACACTCTCAGTCAAAATGCATACCTGAAATCTGTCTCGCGGCCATTGAGAGCCTCCAGTATATATATGGATCTATCAATGTCCGGAGAATTACAAAGTTACGATAGTGTCCCTTGGGATCACGTGAAGCGTGTAAACTCCGATCGAATTTCCTCATCAGTATATCGTGCCCGCTTAGCGCTGCTGCACCATATCCCATTCTGTGAATTTCTACATTCCAACAGCCCTCAGGATGGCTGATCGCGCACGACGTGAGAAAAAGAACAAAGGAGATGGATTAGCAGAGCTTTTGAGGGTTCGTGCAGGTGGGGCGCGAAATTGGAAGGTATTTTGACGCGTCGATTTTCCATCCATAAGCTTACCCCAGACTTCTTGTTTCTGTAGGCGGAAAACGTTGAACTATACGACGAAGTTACTGAAGATCAATACAAGAGTATCGTGAGGGGGCGATTGCAGAAAGATGACTTCGTTGTCGATGATGGTGTTAAAGGATACATGGATAATGGCATGGACGACTGGGCAGATGGCGGGCAAGAGGATGAGGGTGAAGAATTTGAGGAGGAAACTAATATCAAGAAAACAGGTATGTAGACTATTCACCTGAAGTCATGCATTCTAAGGATGCCTTCTAGCGAAGAAGAAAACCAAGGACTCTAAGCCATCTAAGCCCAAGGCACCTCAGCCCGCACTGGTGACACCATCGATAAGTGCATACAGACCCGTAGTCTCTGCGCAACAAGAAGACGATTTCATGTCATCTATCCTGGGAACTTTGGATACTCTCCCCGCTTCCACATCTGCGCTCACCAGCAAGCTTACAAGGAAACGTAAACCATCCCCTGAACCCGACTATTCTGGTTCATCTTCACCTATACGACATAGTGCTCCGAGTTACGGAGATATATCGTCTGACGGGGATGATTGGTCTGCTATCCCGTCATCTGATGACTACATGAGCCCGAAGAAGAAGGTCAAGGTAACAGGTAGTGGTTCCATGACACCCGCCACCGAGAGGCTTGCACAACTTGATGTCTATAGCGACTACGATTCAGCGGCAGATATGTCATTCGATGACTTGGACATGGATGCATTCATGGATGTGGATGATGAGCTGGATGCGAAGCCGCCAGTGAAGCTGGAACCGCTGGAATTCAAGATCAACAAGGGGTCGGCGAAGCCTATAGCAACTACTCCTGCTCCGGTTAAAGCCGAGATAGACGCAAAACCATCTTGGCTCTCGGTCTACGACTCACTGAGTGTTGCGGAGACTGATACCCTCGGGCCTCTCACATCATCTACCAATACATCTACCACCAATGTATCTGCCCTCGAAAAAGATGGCTCCCTCCGCTTCTTTTGGCTCGACTACCTAGAGCACGATGGAAAACTTTACTTTGTCGGTAAGCTCAAGGACAAGGTCACGGATGCTTGGGTATCTTGCTGTATCACAATCGAAGGCATTGAGCGCAACCTCTTTGTTCTACCTCGCGAGAGGCGTATCGAGCAGGACGAAGATGGCGAGATGTGTGACACCGACATTGTGCCTTCTCAAGACGACGTACGTGCAGATTTTGACATGATACGGAAGCAAATGGGCGTCAAGTCATGGAGGGGGAAGTTTGTGAAGCGGAAATATGCCTTTGGAGAAGAAGACGTTCCCCGTGGGGAAAGTGAATGGTTGAAAGTAGTGTACGGTTACGACGGTGCGTTCTCGAGTATTCTAGGACCCGTTCCTGCTAAATACGTGTTTCCAGGACCACAAATCCCCAATAACGCGTGCAGCCCCAACATATCACGCATATTTGGAACAAATACTAGCGCCTTTGAAATTCTTGTTCTCAAGCGGAAAATAATGGGGCCCTGTTGGCTAGAGATTAAAAATCCTCAAATAGACAATAAAGGGGTGAGGGAGCGTCTTTCGTAGCTTGTGTGTTCATTCTTACAAGCTTGCTAGGTGTCGTGGTGCAAACTTGAAGTAACCGTATCCGATCCCAAAGATGTCAACCCCTTCTCGGAAACGGATGCAGACGCCCCAAAGGAAGTGCCTCCTCTCACTGTTCTTAGCTTAAGCGTGCGAACAATCGTCAACCACAAAGAAAACAAACGAGAGGTCGTTTGTACAACCGCGAGAATCTGGCAAAACAGTAGGTCTCCACCACAGTTTCATGATCATGTCTTTGACAACATTAAAAGTGGTCATCGATGATCCGACACCTCCAGAACAGCTATCTTGCGCTGTTCACACCTTCGTACGGCCATTGGACCGTTTCCCTCCCAACTTCGAGGCCCAAGCTAGGGCAAATGGGAGAGGCTTCATATCTCCTATGAAAAACGAACGCATGCTTCTCAACAGTTTGCTCAGTACGCTTGCTATTTTCAGAATATTACGCTTTCACCGACTCTCCCTCAGTGATGATTTTCAAGGCCGATCCAGATGTGATTGTCGGTCATGATTTTCTGGGTGTTTCTCTCGATGTTCTCCTCCATAGAATGAGAGATCTCAAGGCTGATCATTGGTCTCGAATGGGTCGCTTTAGGCGTTCCAGGTGGCCAAACATTGGGAAACAGGGATCCAACATCAAATTTCTCAATGGACGCATGTTATGTGATCTTGCTAGTGATGGAGCCAGAGTACGGATCTGAATCTCTCATCAGAATCCCATTTTGACGGCTCATGTGTAGAGTATGATTTCCTCTACAACTTGGTCGATGACGGAGATGTGCAAGACACACCTCAAGAGCGATAGACAAGACATCGACCCCGACGATACGGCAAGCTACCTCGATGGTAGCTTGAGCACGCCGGACCGCCTCTTAACTTTCGTCCGACATTGTGAATTGGACGCACACTACCAGATGGCAATCGCTGCGAAAGTGCAAATACTCCCTCTAACGAAACAATTGACTAATCTCGCTGGAAATTCATGGCGAGTGAACGGCGTGTACCGTTTCTTTTCGATGATAGCTTATTCTCGCTTATAGGAATAAAACTCTCAATGGAGGCCGCGCAGAACGGAACGAATACATTCTATTGCATGAGTTCCATCGCCTCAAGTATATCTGTCCCGATAAGTCCTGGGGGAAAAAATCAGCCGCAGCAGTCAAACTGGAAGCTCAAGACGATGACCCGGATGTTATGAAGACAATAAAGGGGAAACGTGACAAGTATAAGGGTGGACTCGTGTTCGAACCCAAGCGCGGGCTGTGGGACAAGTTTATCCTGGTCATGGATTTCAATTCGCTGTATCCGAGTATTATCCAGGAGTACAACATTGACTTCACTACGATCGATAAGGTTGAGGATGACGAGGTCCGCCCAGCAGTAACTGACTTATTATTGCTTACTGAACTACTCATTAGCAAGGGGAGGAGAGGATTCCTGAGCCTCCATCTTCTGAGGTCCCTCAAGGGGTGTTGCCGCGACTTATTGCGACGCTAGTCAGCCGTCGTCGACAGGTCAAGTCTTTGATGAAGGATAAGACAGCATCACACGCGAAGCTTCTCCAGGCAAGTCTGATGATACTCGTGATATTTGGACTCTATCAACTCACCTACCCACAGTACGATATCAAGCAACAAGCCCTTAAGCTCACAGCTAATAGTATGTATGGGTGTCTTGGATTCGAATACTCTCGGTTCTTCGCCCGTCCATTGGCGGCCCTCACAACATTCAAAGGACGTGAGATATTGACACACACCAGAGAACTAGCAGAAAGTCTCGAACTGGATGTCAGTTTCCAAACGTCTTCCTTTCTTTGTGCCTCACTCTTAATTCTTGTGGAAGGTGGTTTACGGGGACACAGATTCAGTATTCGTGAATTCCAATGTAACAGAACTTTCAGAAGCACTACGAATATCTGCCGAGTTCAAGAAAGCAGTTAACGATAGATACAAACTTTTGGAGATTGATCTCGACAGCGTTTTCCAACGGCTACTCCTCCTTCAGAAGAAGAAATATGCTGCGATCAAAGTTGAAGAAGGCACTAGGACATCGACAGAGATTAAGGGTCTTGACATGAAACGTCGAGAATACTGTGCACTCTCAAAAAACGTATCTCAGTAAGTTTTACTAAATCTAATTATGGCTCCATAGCGACTCATTTGATAAAATAGGTATGTTTTGGAACAGATACTATCCGGGGAGGCCACAGAGAACGTCGTTCAGAACATCCACGAATACTTGACCATGATTGGTGAAAATGTCCGTGGGGGGAAAACAAAAATCGATGAATTCATTGTCTTCAAGGTTAATCCCTTTATTAAACTGACTTACACCTGGCGCTGATATTTGCGGCCCAACAGCGATTGGGAAAGAATCCAGAGGACTATCCCGATGCTAAAAGTCAACCTCATGTCCAAGTGGCGTTGCGAATGAAAGCAAAAGGCGGAAATGCGCGCTCTGGAGACGTCATCTCTTATATCTTCTGTCTGGCGGAAGGCGAAGAAACTGCAAAAACTGCTCAAGCCGATAGAGCAAAACATCCTGATGAGCTTCGAAGAGCCGGATCGGATTTGAAAATTGGTGAGCAGCCCGTGAAACAAAGTTTCCAGAATTGTATATCGATGGATTGCATTCAGATTTCGAACACTATCTGGCTCATCAAGTTCTGCCTCCTATTGAACGATTGTGCGAACCAATCGAAGGCACTGACCGTGCTCGTTTAGCAGAATGTCTTGGTAAGAAGTTGTCTATTATTCTGGCACAAATGTTTACAGAAAGCCCAGGCCTGGATCCTGCGAGATACCGAAGTTCAGTTAGCGGATCGGATGAGAAGTCTTTTGCGTCCCTTGACTCGCAGATGTCCGACTCCGAGCGCTTCAAGGACGCGATTCCGTTTGTTGTCCGCTGTCGCCATTGTCAGGGTCAAGTTCCCTTTACGCCTCTCAATGAGCGCGAGGTACGTCGCACTATTGGCCTGCCAACCCTCCATTACTCATACTGGGACATAAGACCTCTATCGTTCTTCAAACGGGCCCTGCTTGTCCTGCATGCCAGATTCAAATGAGCACGGGGAGTCTTCAAATGCAGCTGGAAGCGCAAATACGAGAGTACATCGGAAAGTACTACGAAGGATGGGCTGTCTGCGATGACCCTACCTGTGAATATCGTACGCGAATGATGGGTGTATATGGCAGAAGATGTTTGCGACAGGGCTGCAGAGGCGCTGTTTCGTTTGAGGTACGGTTACCTTGCGACTACCAGACTTATACATTGAAACATATTCCACAAGTACTCCGACGTGCAATTGTACAACCAACTGAGATATTTCCATTTCCTCTTCGATGGAGATCAAGTCGCCAAAAAAACGAAGGACAAGACGGAGCATGGTTCGTCAAACACTATAGAATGGAATAAAGGACTGACATCCGTAACCCCCAGAAACGCTGCTCGCCTTGGTCAGTCACAATGCCGGACTACTTCGGGTACTTTCCGGGTGTGTTGAAAAATATCTCAACCAATGTGGAAGAAGATGGGTAGACCTGAATGGGCTTTTCTCCTTTATGAAGGTCTAGGTTCTCTAATGACTGTCGTTGTTTCTTCCTGCTTTTCATGTTCAGTATCGCTATCTCAACACAATTGTAATAGTATATAGATTCCGACGAAACCCTGTTTCCCATGAACCAAGGTTACATCTGGGCGAAGTTTTATGTAATTGTAAGTGTTTGTGGTTAGGCATTTGTTAATTTAGCATTGTGATCCGATATTATCGGCGATATCTTCCGCACCTATTCCGAACACGGTCCTGAGGCTTTCAGGTTAAGCCTGGTGACTGATACTATTCCTGTCTCCTCCAATAACGCTCCTGCTCGCGGCACATTACTAATTAAGCCACGATGCGCGAGGGCAAGTTCTCTCAGGAGGCCTCAAGGCTTGCCGTGAGTACATACCTGGATTAAGTGGTTTGATATCGCTGCCACTAGTCTTCTGCATATCACCACGAGTACCAGGGCGGTTGACTAGGTTTTTGCGATATCTTTTTCAATTGGTCAGGCGATTGACATAAACCGTCATTATATTCACTGACCCATGAAAAATTCCCGGCCTGCAGGATCGCTGTAGTTCACGCCAGACATCATTATCCTGAAGCGGTATCCACCCAAATTGCCATCTTGAGTATGATGGAATCACGACCGAAGAGTCCCACAGAAAAAGTATCAACAACAGACGTAACCTCAGAACTGAGTTTCATTGATGTGAGTCTATCATAGATGAATTAAGTTCAAAAACCTTAAAGGTTCGATTTAACAGGTCACTTTTGAAGAAAATGATCCAAGGAACCCTATAAATTTTTCCAGAGCCAGAAAGTGGACCATCACTGTAATGGCATCTACTTTCACAGTTTTAGTAGGTAGGTAAAGGTTTTGGTAATTACACCCTAGTCTATGTTGATGCGCGCCTTTAGCTGCCAGTGCAACTTCGTACAATATGGGATTCCCTTCTATGATTCGTGACCTTGGTTGTACTGAGTTCCAGGCTACTTTGGGATTAAGCATGTATGCGCTTGGATTTGGCGTTATTCCGCTAGTCACATCAGCCTTCAGTGAAGAGTTCGGGAGACACCCATTATACCTTGTTTCGGCTACCGGATTCCTGCTTATGCATATTATGGTCGCCTTGTAAGACATACGGGTGTCCCATTTGTTCACCTTTGACGGGTACATACAGGGCTCCTAACATCCAAACAGTAATCATTGCACGATTTCTGCAAGGGGCTTTCGGGTCTACAGGGGCAACGGTGGTGGCAGGGACTATCACAGACATATGGGAGTCCCATGAGTACGTAGCTAAAGCGTTCTGTGCCGATTTGTCTTATTAATACAAGTCGATTCACAGACGAGGGTTACCAATGTCAATTTTTTCAGTAATGGCATTCATTGCCAACGGTCTAGCTGCTCTTGCCGGTGGGTGGGTGGAAATGAACAAGCGCCTGGAGTGGAGATGGATTCAATGGATTCATCTAATGTGAACAAAATTTTCCTGAATATTGGGTGGAGGCACTTACGAGTGAACTTATCCGCACAGAATTAGCGTCGCCTACTTTGCTTTGGTTCCAATTACCATGAAAGAGACGCGATCTACGATCCTATTACTTAAAATTGCTGCGAAATTATGCAAAGAAAAAAATGACTCTCGTTATCGTGTCAAGGAACGCCCGGAGTTGCGTGAACTGATATGGATCTCGTGTACAAGGCCGATTTGTGAGTTTCAATTTCGTCTATATCTCCGATAGTGGCTATACGATGTCTTCGTTTTAGATCTTCTATGCACAGAGCCAATTGTCATCAGCAATAGTGTATGCGGATATGATTACCATCATATATTCACTCTAATAATGACTTTCAGCTATGGATCGGATTCGCATGGGGAATATATTACTGCATGATTGAGTTTGTACCCGTTCTCTCTTGGCTTACAGTACCGTAACTCGAACTACAGATCAATTCCTGCTGTCTTCAAAACTTTATACAACTTTAACTCAGCCGCAGTGGGTGCGATATTTCTCACTATGGCGTAAGTATCTATACAATGACGAACTTCATGATCTTGTGTTTGATGGACACCAGCGTAGGGAGTTCTTTCGGATTTTTGTCCAATTTCTATCAAGAACGTCTCTATCAGTAAGTCCACCCATGCTCTACTGTACTCAGCTTATTATTACTGAACTATAAACTAGCAAACATTTTTCACGGCGTTATATTGAGGGGAGATTATACCTGGCATGTGGGGCTGCCCTTCTATTCCCAATTGGCATGTTTATCTACGCATGGTCATCACGCTCTAACATTCACTGGATTGTGCCCACCATTGGAATTACTGTATGTATCATTTGGTGTGTAAACTGGATGTTCCCGAGTTCACCATGATGACATAGCTTTACATGTGGGCAACTTTTACGATATATCTTGCGGTGCTCACATACCTAGCTGAATGGTAGGTGGCTCTCTTCCGCTTCTCCTTCCTATCTTACTATTTCTGCGAAGTTATGGCCCATATGCGTCATCAGCATTGGCAGGCCAAAGTCTGTTCAGAAATCTTATGGCTGCTATATTTCCTTTGTTTACACAGCAAATGTTTGCTACTCTGACCTATAAATGGGCAAATACGCTGTTCGCATGTATTGCACTTCTAATGATACCGATCCCCTATGTGATTATATTCAAGCAAGTTACAGCTTGTTACATGGTCGGCTAACTTCTCTGATAGGTGTTATTCTTCTATGGGCCTGTTATACGCAAACGGAGCAAGTTTTCTCAATCGGTCACTATAACCTAATCGGGGGCAGTATTTCACGGTCAGAAGACAGACGACATCACCCTCATCAGCGTAGAAGTGTGGCACGGGTGCTGATCGAGGCAACAGATTTAAAAAAAAGTGATCTATTAAACCCCCGCTGCAAATTATAGAAAATGATGTTACTGGTGACGCACCACTGTCGTATTTTTTCACTTCTGTGGCTCATGGGACGATTTATGGGATGACCGTAATGAATTATATGGTAATACACTTTGTTAATCAGCCATGCATGCATATTCACAATATATGTTCACAGCATTCTTTTCATGCTTTATGGATGATCTTCGGTGCGAGAGAATTCGGTGCGATACTTCGCATCCTATGGTAATATATCTGCTACACAGGTGACACCTTCCGGGCGCCTCGAGGTCGCGTGGGGTACCCGAATTCTGATTCAACGGCCCGTCGTCGATGCTGATACCGCTATTCTATCCCTTCGGCTGACAGCCTTTTGTTTTTGAGCTTAGTAATACACCAAAGAAGAGAGAATATAGGTAGGATTTATTGGCTACCGATGGTTGTTTGGGTTTGTAGCTCCTTGAGATATGCCTGGCAGATTTTTCACATCATGCCATCATGCAATTATAGATCGCAATTCCAATTATATCTTTACCCGTTCTACTTATCTTATTTTTATACAGCCACTCCCCCCTGCACCCGACGGTCCGCCAAGGACCACGGATACAGTCTGCGACAAGTGGGTCGGCGATTTAAAACTCGGATTGCCATCTGTTTTATCCGAAGACATACCTGCGGACCCGTCCTCAAATCATGGATGACTATAAAACACGGCCGCAGGATTATGGTACATATTTCCACCCCACTGCATATATGGTTTCTAGGATTGCTTTCTTTGTCTATATCATTGCTTCTTTCCAGCGAAGTCTGGCAGTTGGTACGCCTTTTGGGCTTGCTGCTGGTACAACTGGCGGAGGGAACGCTACACCACAAGTTCCATCCTCACTTGCAGAGCTCACTTCTTGGCTGAGTGATGGCACCGCCCGTGTAATTCTCCTCGATAAAGTATACGACTTTACATCCGCCGAAGGGACTGTAACCGGTGCTGGATGTAAGCCATGGACTTGTTCGCCGAATCCACAGGTAACTACGACAAGTCAACGTGAACGCTTGATATGTGCTCAACCTCGCTGATTTATAGCTCGCAATTGATGCGAATGGCTGTAAGTTCAGCCCCGTACCTGCCACATAAAACTCTGGTTTTACACTCCATGTCCAGGGTGCACAAACTACCAGCCGAGCGCTGCGAAGACAACAATCACCTACTACAAGGCTGGCACAACCCCTTTGAAGGTCTCTAGCAACAAAACGCTCCTTGGTAAAGGTAGTGCTGGAGGAATGTTAGTGAAACCCCTTCATGCTATTATTTCGTGTTTGAATTCTTCATATAATGTAGCCGTGGAAAGGGCCTGAAAATCTCCGGCGCAAGTAACATCATCATTCAGAATATCAAAATAAGTAAGCCAATACACCTCTCTAGCTCGTCTATTCCTTGTTAAATTACATCTTCCCCTGACTAGCGGAAATAAATGCTCAGTTTGTCTGGGTATGTTTCAAAGTCAATGATGCATGCTAATAGTCAGGCTAATCCTCGTTTCTTTGCAGGGTGGAGTATGTGATGCATCATCGTTTTAGATATTCATCATTCAAATTATTAGGATGCTCTTCAAATTGACGGGGGTAGTAGAATTTGGGTATCTGGAAATCTTGCATTTCTATGATACACATCATTGAAAACTGTTTTACAGATCGATCACAACACTGTGGGTGCTATCACCGGCTGGCGAGACGAAGGCTTTTAATCTAGCTTCTCACAGTTCCAACACATTGGACGCCAAATGGTTGTTACTGTAAGACTTATTTGCACTACCTTCGACTTACAGTTGTCTCTTGAACTACAATTGTCATAGGGCTATGGCGCTGCGACGGCTACCACCGTACGTTTTGTCATTTACTTACGCCGGCCCGTGGCTTGATTTTGTTTCTTACAGTTCTCCAATAATGTGTTCAATGTCAGTTTGATCCCTATTGCGATCACTTCGCATGCTTGATCTTCCACACTAGGGAGATTCTACTTATTCTGCAACCTGCAATGGTGCGTTCTAATATTTTATTTGAGCTCTCACCTCAAACAAAACGCAGGCCAACATTACTGGGTTAGAAATCCCATCGTTATTTCCGAAGTATAACATTCAGCGACCACATCTTATACAGGTGGCCCTCTTTACTGGAGCTGGTGACCAGATTACCTTTGCTCTCAACTAGTACATAATTCGCTTGCATTCATTTGACACACTGTTGATGACTATTTCCTCTAGCCTCTACAAGTACGCCCATTTCAGATCTGGGATATCATGTTGGACTTAACTTGGCATAAACAGGACTAGTGGAAGAGGCCCTCATGTGTTCGTCTCCGAATTATTGATTTTTATGTACTTAACATATTTTGGTCTGAAAACTCTAGCGGGTAAGCTAAATATATCGGGACTTCGAGACACGAATGACAACAATTTCCCAGAGGAACAAGTGGCTATTACCAGAACGTCCATGTCTACAACAACGTAAGTCGTTTCCATTTCTGACTCGGGATGAGCCTGTTATCATACGTGGAGGATTAGTATTTCGGTATGTATTTCATACA